>PVIH01020790.1:0-31415 GCA_004025045.1 Sigmodon hispidus
TCTCTATGTAGCCCCGGCTGTCCTAGAACTTCCTGTACAGACCAGGCTGGCCTCAAACTCAGACATCTGCCTGCCTCCTTAAAGGCACGCACCACCACCTTGCGGCCTTAGTGGTGTCTTTTAAACCTCATTTGCAGAGATTTATCCCTCTCTGGACAGTGTCTCCACTTGTGCCCAAGCCCTGTCTGAGCAATATGGACAACAGACTTGCCAGACTGGGTGGCAAGCAGATCATGCTTAGCTATGTGCAGGCCTTCCCCCTGCTGGATGCAGAAGATTCCATCACACTCAACCTTACTGCACAGGCAGCTCTCCCAAACCTTGGCTTTTCCCAAGGCAATCTCCTGTAATCCCTCCTGGCAACGTTAGCTCTATCCAACCAACCCTCTCCTGCCAACCCCCTTCCCTGCTCTTGAGTCGAGGACTTTTTAAAACAGGCCTAGAAATAAGTGGCAATGGTTGAGAATAGAGAGAAGAAAGGACTGCTTATCCTCAGTGCCCTGGGGACCCCTAATCAGTCCTAAGTTTTTCACCGGAGTAGATACAGCTGAGAGTGTCCCGACAGCACTAAGCCCTGTTCCTCGGGTGTACTGTTCAAAGCCTTCACTCCTGGCTCTGTGTGCCACACCGACGCATACAGAATCCTGATCTAGAATCTGAGCTCAGTCTAGGACTACTGCAGCTACCAGCAGCAGCTCCAGACCCCAGCCAGGCCCGCTATACCCTTTGCTTGGGTGGTAGGGTAGTGTGAGAGAGGACCACCCAGAGTGGGGTCAGTCCCTGCGAAGCTCTGCAGAACTCTCAAATTCCCTTCTCCTCGGGACTGCCCAGCCCCCTCTCTTTTCCCGGGGCTGCTGGGGTACCTGAGAGCGCGGACACAGTGCAACTTGGAGTTCTGCCAAGGCCGAGAGAGCAGCGTCCGGGGCCCCTGCGCCCCCAGGCTTGCGATACACCGCCTCCCGAGGCGTAGCATCCCGAGGTAGACAGCCATGGCTCGCTTCCGCCGCAGGTCCCGGCCCGGAATAAACTTTGAAAGTGAACACAAGGCCGGGGCTAAGAAGAAGAAGCCAGCGGGGAGGCGGGAGGGTCGCTCTGCCTATGGGGTGAGCAGGACTGGGTCCCTGCGGGGCGGGGCGGGGCGGGGCGGGGCGAGGAGAGGCCGGGAAGTGGCGACTCGGCGTCGCGGGCCACCTACGAGTGGGAACTGCAGCCCTCCAAGCCCGCCCTCGAAGAAGCACCCTTGTTTTTCTTTGATTCTATTTTCGGGGACCCCAAGACCCTCTCTGCAGCACAATTACAGGGCCTTCCTTCCTGCAATCATCACCCGGCTAAGATCAGAGGACGAGGAGGAGTTTCATAAACGGGAAACCAATCAAGAGTCTATAATGGGCCAGATAGTAACTTCAAGCCCTGTCGGTCCCGGGGGCCGGTAGATCGTCGATCACGTGGGGACTTCCCGGGTGGTGAACTTCAGGCCAAAGGAAACTGGCCCGGAGCACCCCTGAGGCCTGCCAGCTGGAACAGAGGGCCTCTGGGAAGAAGAGAGGCCGCTGGACTAAGCAGTCTGATGGGTGAGCCCCTCTGTACTCTGGTACCAGGGGTCCAATGCTGCCCACGGCCAGGAATCAGCTTTAGTTCGACCCCTCATCTCTCGAATCTCTCTTCTCTACACCATGTCACTCGGAGAAAAGTAGCCGGTAGACAAGATCTGGTGGCATCGGGGACTGGAGTCTGCTGTATCCTAGCCTTCTTTTTGCCTTAGCTTGGGTCCTGAAACATAATTTCCTTAGCTGCTCCTCTCTGTGGGAGACTCAACATTCTAGCTGTACCATCTGAGATATATTCTAACTTGTAACCCAAGAAGAATGGACGACTGCATGTTTCTGAGTCTACACCTTCTGGTCTTTCCTTGTCCTGAATGATCTGTCTTCCAGCGGAAGAAGAAAGGTCCTGGCAGGATGGCTTTCCCTCTCCTGCCTTGGAAATGAACAAAAGCAGGCAGGGAGGAATATGGTTAGCTGAGGGCGGAGTTGCCTAGTGAACCTTTGCCTTTATCTGGGAATCCTGGTTCAGCTGTGGTCATGAGTAATCCAGCTGCTCCCTCTTTTATCTCCAGAATTACTACAGATCTACTTGGCAGCTTTTTGGGGAAATCTGTGTTCCAGTGGAGAACCAGTCAAGACTAGAGACTTTGAGGAGCTGGGCTTGAAACAGCATGCCCTCCAAATTAAGTTTATACAATGGCTTCAGAAGGTCAGGCCCAGTAGTCAGGAGTACTGACGGGCATCCCAAGTTCAGGATCCAAGTCCTACCTGAAAGGCTTGGTGGACGACCCTGGGCCAATCATTGACCCCTTCTGGATAAATAATTGCCCTGGCAAAGTGAAGGTACATTCTGGTCCCCAGGACCCTTTCACTTCCTGACTAGTCTCTGAGTGAGCCTGGGGGGTGGGGTGGGGTAGGCCAGTCATTTTAGGAGATGAATTCTCTGTTATTTTGCCTTGCTATGAGCTAGCCTGGGGAAGTCTTTATTACCTTCCCCTTGCTAATATGTTTTCCTTCTCTACTTCAAAAATGAACTCATAGACAAGCATGGTACCAGCTACCTTTGACCCAGTAAGGAGATAGAAGCAGGAGGATCAGAAACTCAAGGTCATCTTCAGCTACACAGAGTGGGGGGGGGGTCTAAGGCCATGGAAGGATGAGAGTGGTTCATGACTTACAATGTCAACATCAAGTAGCTATTTTTTTTTTTTTTTTTTGAGACAGGGTCTCATATAGCTCAGGCTGCCCTCATTCTGTATATATGCTAGGATAAATTTGACCTTTGATCCCCATCCCTGCTTTTGTCTCCTTGGATCGCAGACATGTACCACCACAGCCAATTTTATATGCTTTGTACATGCACAATGTACATGCACACAGTGGGGACCGATAACACGGTGACCACTTGTTGAAAGTGAAATTGTTTCTCTCCTCCACTATGCAGGTCCAGGGGATTAGACTGAGGTCATCATGCTTCATTTACCTATTGAGCCATCTCTTGGGCAGCTGCTCTGGCCTATTATCATTTTTTTTTTTTTTGAGGCAAGTTATGCAATCCAGCCTGGTTTCACACTTACTAGGTAACTATAATGCTGGTCTTGAACTCTTGTTCCTTTTACCTTCTAGTCCAAAGTATTTGGATTATAGGATTATAGGCCTGCCAACATGCTCTCCTGTGTCACAGAGAATATGATGCTCCTAACCCTTGGAAGTTATCCTAGTTGAAATGGTAAAGGAGAGAAAGAGGGAGGTGAAGGCAACATTTTTATATTATAAGTTGTGTGTTGCAGGCATGGTGATATTGTTGGTTTTTTGCACGTGGCTCGTGAATGGAATCTCAGCCACACTAGAGTTTATTAGCAGGACAGCAGGCAGAGGTGCTGGACTGAAAGGGAGGGGGCTTGTGTGAATACTTTCTTGGGTTTTTTTTTTTGTTGTTGTTCTTTTTAAAGATTTATTTATTTATTATGTATACAGTGTTCTGCCTGTATGTATGTTTGTATACCAGAAGAGGGCACCAGAACTCATTTCAGATGGTTGTGAGCCACCATGTGGGTTTTGGGATTTGAACTCAGGACCTCTGGAAGAGCAGCCAGTGCTCTTAACCTCTGAGGCATCTCTCCAGCCCGAATACTTTCTTTAAGAGGGTGAGTGGGCTCATGTTTGCATAGCCACACCCAGGGGCATAGTTGCAACTCTGTTACATTTCAGGTGAATGCGGGCCTTGGGAATGCTTACAGATATAGAGATATTATACTGGCTACTCTGAGGAGATTGAGGCAGGAAAATTGAAAGGTCAAGTCCTGTCTAGGCAATTTAGAAAAATCATGTCTCAAATTAAAAGTAGTCTGGGCATGATAATGCACACCTTTAGTTCCGTGGGCAGGCAGATCTATGAGTTCAAGGCCATCATGGTCTACACAGAAAAATCTTGTCTTGAAAAAAACGAAAGTAAAAATAGTCTGATGTAGGATATCTTTCTGTACATTGTGAATATACTTTGCTACCATTTGTTAATAAAGAGGCTGTTTTGGCCTGTGGTAAGGCAGCTTGGAGGCAGGCGGGGAAATGCAAGCAGAGGTAAAGATGAAGGAAGGTGGAGTCCAGGAAGCCTGTACATAAAAATACAGGGAAGCCACAAGCCAAGTGGCAATAAAATAGATTAATAAAAATGGGCTGAGTTAAGTTGTAAGAGTTAGTTGGTAATGAGCCTGAGCCATAGGCCAAACAGTTTGTAATTAATATAAGCCTCTGGGTCATTATTTTATAAGTGGCTGAGGGACCGAGGATGGAAGAGCTTCCCGGGGAGGGTCAGAAACTTCTGACTGCACTTGTCAAGCATGTAATTCATGTACACTTGAAATCCCCATGTTCATTCCCCAGCACCATACACACACACACACACACACACACACACACACAGCACTAATAATGAAAATTAAAAACCAACAAAAAATACAGTATTATAAACTAAGGTCAGCTACACATACAGGTAGAATCTGCTTCCAGTTCCAAGTGAACCTGGAGTACATAAAGCTGGGTGTGCTGACACATATCTTTACTTTCACAATCAAGAAACAAAGGCGAGCAGATCTCTGTGAGTTTGGGGCCAACCTGGTCTACATAATGTGTCTCAAGCCAGCCAGGGCTACACAGTGAGACCCTGTCTTTTTTTTTTTTTAAACTTTATTTACTTATTTGCCTTGGTGTTTGCCTGGAACTGGAACTACAGACAGTTGTTAGCTGCCATGTGGGTGCTGGGAATGGAACCAGGGTCCTCTGGAAGAACAGACGGTGCTCTTAACCGCTGAGCCATCTCTCCAGCCCCCGAGACCCTGTCTTTAAATAGTAAATAAATAAAAAAAAATGTGTTGAGAGATCCTATCTGTGGGTGATGGTACATAAAGAAAAGAAATATGGCTCCTTTTTTTGTTATTTTTGTTTTTAAGTGACACTCCTGTTAGCAGGTGTCACGGGGCACAGCCCTGTGACTACATAGCTACCATCTTACTCAGGTCAGCCTGCATCCAGAAGGCTGTCCTCAGTAAGACTGTTATCACTGGACTCTCCCAAAGAGAAGGAGAGGTTGGGAGGGTCATAAGACATCCCCCCCTTAGATTCTAGTCACTCCATCTTACCATTTATATGGAATTTTGCCCTAAATGCTGGCATGTGCCTGAGATTCTAGATAGGTGGGGGAGGGGAGGTTAGCTGGTGGGAACTCGGTCTACACTGAGTGGAGAGTTTACTATCTTTGGACTCTGGAGGTCACTCAGGCTTCCATAGCAACTCCTCACCCATGCGTGTAAGACAGGTCAATAACCTTGTTGGCGGGCTGGAGAGATGGCTCAGCGGTTAAGAGCACCATCTGCTCTTCCAGAGGACCCGGGTTCAATTCCCAGCACCCACATGGCAGCTAACAACTGTCTGTCGTTCCAGTTCCAGGCAAACACCAAGACAAAAAAATAAATAAATAAATAAATAAATAAATAAAGTAAAAAAAAAAAATAACCTTGTTGGCTCCAGGGCAAACTTTGGAGGACTGCTACTTGGATTGGTCATTGAAACCTTAAAAGGAGGACTGGAGAGATGGCTCAGAGGTTAACAGTACTGACTGTTCTTCCAGAGGTCCTGAGTCCAATTTCCAGAAACCACATGGTGGCTCACAACCATCTATCTGGAGATCTGGTGCCCTCTTCTGGCACACAGGCATAGTGGAGGCAGAAGGTTGTATACATAATAAATACATCTTAAAAAAAAAAAAAAAAAAGAACCTTAAAAGGAGAGCAAACCTGGAACAAACCTGTATGTAACAACAACAACAAAAAAAAAATAAGAAATAGAATTTTAAAATTCAAAAGCTTATAAGTAAACAGAGAATGTAAAACTGAGATGGTTAAAATAGTTCAAGTAGGCTGGGCTTGGTGCCCCATGCCTTTCATCTCAGCACTAAAAAGGCAGAGGCAGGTGGATCTCTGTGAGTTCCAGGACAGCTTGGTCTAGACATCAAGTTCTAGGACAGCCAAGGATCTGTAGAAAGATGTTGTCACACACACACACACACACACACACACACACAGAGAGAGAGAGAAAGAGAGAGAGAGAGAGAGAGAGAGAGAGAGAGAGAGAGAAGAGAGAGAAGAAAAGATATTCTGACACATTCTAAATTGCAGGATAACCCTGAAGAAATGCTAGCTGAAATAAGGCAGACATAAAAGGAGAAATACTGTATGAAAAGCCAAAGATGAGGCATGGACCCCCATCACCAACTGGGGTTTCCTGGTTAAAGGCATGAAGATCAAATTCTGGGAGGAAATCCACCTGTTCTTCCTGCCCATCAAGGACTCTGAGTTTATGAAAGTTTTCCTGGTTTTGTCCTTTAAGAATGAGCTTCTAGGGGCTGGAGAGATGGCTCAGCGGTTAAGAGCACTGACTGTTCTTCCAGAGGACCTGAGTTTGATTCCCAGCAACCACATGGCAGCTAACAACTGTCTGTAATTCCAAGATCTGACACCCTTACACAATTATACATGCAGGCAAAACACCAATTTCACATTAAATAAATAAGTAAATAAATAAATAAGTATCAAAAAAAGAATGACCTTCTAAAGGTCATACCGTTGTAGAAATGGATTTAGATTGTCCAGCAGACCGGGGTCAAGGCTTTTGACACCATCATGGACTATGAAAGTCATATCGATCTGGGTATTAAGTGCTTCAAAAAGGTAATCACTGCCAGCCTAGGGCCCCTTATCTTGCCAAGCTTTCCATTGTAGAGCAGCAACTGAGACAATGAGACTGGCAAGCTCCATGCTGTTCCATGCAAAGGTGACAGGCTGCTGTTGTGGAATGTTTGTCTAGGATGTGTTACATTCATTTATGCTGTGGGACATTTGTTTAACGATGCAAAGATGTGTTGCATTCTTTTATTTTGCATTTGTCTAACTCTGTAAAACTGTGTTACTTTGCCTGCCTAAAACATCTGATTGGTCTAATAAAGAGCTGACCAGTCAATAGCTCAGCAGGAGAGGGATAGGCAGGGCTGCCAGGCAGAGAGAATGAGTAGAAGGAGAAATCTAGGCTTGAGAGAAAAGGAGAAGCATAGGATCCTAGGGACCCCTCACCCGGACACCTAGCCAGCCATGGAATAAAAAGGGAAGAAAGATATGTAGAATAAAGAGAGGCAAAACATATATAAAAATGGGGTAATTAAAATTAGAAAAGCTGACTAGAAACAAGCCAAGCTAAGGCTAAGCATGTATAAGTAAGAATAAGTCTCTGTATATTTTATTGGGAGTTAGGTTGTGGGCTCCCAGGAGTTAAAAACAAACCAACCAACCAATTACAGGCTGCTGTGGCTCTGCCTGTGTCTCATCCCTGTTCCCAGAAGCGAGGTACAGGATTGTCATTGCCCCTGTGCTGCTGGTTGGTATTAATGATCACCCAGGGCTGCCCTGTCATCTTGGCCAACTTCACCAAGACCACCTTTGATGCCGTCACCAAGAGTGACAGCTATCTGAGCCCCTGACCGCTAAAAAGAGACCCTGTTCACCAAGTCTCCACACCAGAGTGTGGAGGACCCAGACTCCAGCTGTGGCTACCATGTAGCATTTTAATTAATTTATTTATTTATTAATTTATTAATTAATTTATTTATTTATTGTTTTTTCAAGACAGAATATTATTAGGAATCATTTTATTGACTTTCTTTTTTTTTTTTTTGCCACTCATGTTTGGATCTACCTTAGGTCTCTGGGCCATCCAGCTCTGGGCTACTCCCACAGGCTCTGAACTACCATTGTCCCGGCACATTTTGCAGGCTGGACAGGTTGTAGAGCAAAGGTATTGTGGCTGAGTTGCTGTCCCAGTTCAGCTACTGGAAGCATTGCCTGGTTACAGATGGCCAGTTCAGACTCTATCCCTCATTCCTAGTAGTGCCCAGTAGGGTCATCCTCAGATTCCAGGAATTTCCACTACACTAGTTCTTTACATCACCCCTCAAGTGCCCCCAAATTGCAGTACCTCTCCCAGTACTCACCCCCTCCATCCCCCCTTCTCCACCTGGTCCCTCCTACCCCTTCTTCCCCTTTCCAGGGAGGCCGGTTCATCCCTCCTTGTTACTTAGCTTCTCTGGGTCTGGGGATTGTAGTGTGATTATTCTTTACTTAACAGGTCCTATCCATTTAAATTTACACCAGAGTCTTTTTGCAGAGAATCCAAGCTCCAACTGTGGGTACCACACAGAACTTAAGCAACAAAATTAAAAAACAAAAAAACAACAGGTTTGGTTTTTTGTTTTTTGGGTTTTGAGTTTTCTTTGTTTGTTTTTTTGAGACAGGGTTTTTCTATGTAGCCCTGACTGTCCTGTAACTGGATTTTTAAACTAGGCTGGCCTCGAACTCACAGAGATTCACCTGCCTTTGCTTCTTGAGTGCTGATATTAAAAGGCATGTGCCACCATCATCTGGCCCACATAGAACTTTCATATGAGAAAAAAAAAGAGTGAATTAGCCCTGTTTTTAAAAAGAACCTAGAACAGTAAAAGCGTTAGTACCTGTTTATGTAAAAACTGTACTTTCACAAGGGGGAGGGAAAGAGAGATTATTCTGGTCTAAATACAAAGACTGTAGCCTGGGAACTCGGGTTTAGGTTACCCAGAATACCATTTTTCTGACAGTGTTGGCACATGCCTTTTGAAACGGGTGAATCTCTGTGAGTTCAAGGCCAGCCTGGGCTACATATCAAACTATATAATATAATCTCAAAACCAAACCAGAATAACCAGAAGAACAGGACAAGGTCCTAAATTAAAGGTTTTGCCACATACATTGGTGAGGACAGCAGATAGGTGAGTTATGCCAGTGTGAGAACAGTGAACAAAAGAAAATTTAAATTAAGACATTGGCACACACTGTAATGGGAACATCAGGTGAGTAGATTATAGCACAGTGGAGAACACTCTGCTGTGAGTTTCAGAAGTGCTCTGGCAGCGTTCTGAACTTTTGATTGATGAAAGGTAGCAGACTATAATGGACTTCAAAGATAATTCTGGAAAGTTGAAAGGATGTTAGGTCAGACACAGAGGGAGGCAGTAAAGTGGCATGGGTTTCTTGTTTGTTTTTGTTGCTTGGCTTTTCTCGGGTTGGTTTTGTTGTTTCTTTCTTCTTTTAAGATTTATTTATTTATTATTATGTATACAGTGTACAGAAGAGGGTACCAGATGTCATCATAGATGGTTGTGAGCCACCATGTTGTTGTTGTGAACTGAACTCAGGGCCTCTGAAAGAACAGTCGGTGCTCTTAACCTCTGAGCTAGCTCTCCAGCCCGGATTTGTTGTTTCTTTAGATGAGGTCTCACTATGTAGCCATGGCTGACCTAGAACTCACTATGTGAATCTTGAACTCATGGAGATCCACCTGCCTCTGCATCCCAAGTGCTGAGATTAAAAGTGATTGCCTTTATGCCCAGCCACAAAAGGTTACTAAAAGAACAAAAGATAGTACAAAATAGCTCAGCTCCAACCCCACAATATTCTGATTTTCCATAATACTGGGCATGCCTGTACTCCAGCACTTGGGAGACGAAGGGAAGAGAATCAGCTCAAAGGCATCTTCATCTATATAATGTTAGAGGGTAGCCTGGACTACAGAAGACCTGTCTCAAAAAACAAATAAAAACCACCCACAATTGCAATAAAACCCACTAATCTTCTGTCCTCAGCTCTCCACAGTCACTCAGCCAGCCCTGAACAAAATCAAGTAGATAATACTTTTTGGGGAGTGAGGGTTGGGGGTTGGGCAGGATG
The DNA here is from genome assembly GCA_004025045.1 of Sigmodon hispidus. NCBI lineage: Eukaryota > Metazoa > Chordata > Mammalia > Rodentia > Cricetidae > Sigmodon > Sigmodon hispidus. The sequence continues at coordinate 9,851 of PVIH01020790.1, forward strand.
TTGTTATAAGGCTGCAGATTGAAAAGATGAAAAAGGTTTGATTTGAGTTGTTTTTGTTTTTATTTTGTTTTTTATTATCTTAAGTGTGTTGGTATTTTGCCTACATGCATTATCTGGCCAGAAGAGGGCAGATCTCCTAGAACTGAATTACAGATGGTTAAAGTCACCAGGTTCTGGGAACCAAACTCTTGTTCTCTGAAAGTGCTGCCAGTGCTCTTAATCACTGAGCCATTATTCTAGCGCTTGATTATCTGGGGGTTTTGTTGTTTTGTTTTGTTTGTTTGTTTGTTTTTTTGAGTTCTCTGAATTTCTTACTGGTCTGACTCACTTTATAGCCCAAGCTAGCCTCAATTTACAGCTTACTGTAACCTCTAAGGTGCTAGGATTGCAGGTGTGAGCCGCTGCTAATCAGGTGCTATGTCAGAAAATAGACAAACAGGTTTGTACCTTTTTACAACCAGAATTTGATTGAATCACAGTTTATTAAATACCAATAAACTCGCAAGGTGCATCAGTTTCATTGGGAGCAATTTTCCAAGTCTCTTTAACAGGCGGAAGAAAACATAGGTTCTTGTAGTCCAGTCTTTTGTGTTTGTGTGGTGTGTATGTGTTCATAGGAATGTGTGCACATAGAAATGGGGGAGCCAAAGGTCAAAGTCAGGCATATTCTTTTCTCTCCACCTTTTTCTTTCCTCAAAATATATTGTCTTCATTCTTTGATAGTTTCATGGTGTCTACAGTGTGTCTCTATCCTATCCACCCTGATTTCTCCCTCCCACTCACCCCCAGCATCCCGCAATGTACCCTCCTCCTGATTTCATATCTTCTCCTTTGGCTCTTCTTCTTCTTCTTCTTCTTCTTCTTCTTCTTCTTCTTCTTCTTCTTCTTCTTCTTCTTCTTTGTAACCCACCAATTTGTGCTGCCTACTGGGATGTTAACTTGTCTCATGCAGGTTTTATGCAGGTAGCCTTAGTGAGTTACTGAGTACAATGACTATGTCATGGCCTGAAAACAGCATTCCACACCACTTCTCCACACTCTCTGGCTTTTATAGCCTTTCATTCCAAAGTGTCCCTTGACCCTCAGGATTGGGGGGTGATATTGATATAAATGTTCCACTTGAGACTAAACACTCAGCAGTTAATTACTCTCAGCACTTTGACCAGTTATAAATTTTTTGCATTAACTACTGCCCACTGAAGAAAACAATCTCTCTGGCCAAGGCTGAGTGAAATACTGACCTATGTGTGTGGTTATATATCATAGATTTAATAAAAAATAGTCTGTAATATCAGAGGACAGAGCCAAGCCAGGAAGGTCAGGGAGTGGTGACTCATGCTTTTAATCCTATCACTTGGGAGGCAGAAATGGGATCTCTGTGAGTTCATGGCTAAACAGAATTAGAGGTGATGGCAAACACCTTTCATTCTAGCTCTGGGAAAGCTGAACCAGGAAGTAAGATAGCTGGGCGGAAAGAGGACGGAGGAGTTCAGCTTCCCCTGCGACTGCCCTTGATGGCAGAGGAGAGAGAACCTTGGAGTTGGAGAATTCATGGAAAGAGGTCTGAGGAGTTGGCTGGGTGAGAAGTGGCTGTGGTTTGTTCCTTGTCTCTCTGACATTTCAGCTTTTCTGCAATATCTGGCTCTGGGTTGTTATTTTAATACCAAATAGAATTTGTGCAATATATGTGTATAAACAGAAATATTTAAATGTTTTTTAAACACTTTTATTTATTTATTTGCCTTGGTGTTTGCCTGGAACTGGAACTACAGACAGTTGCTAGCTGCCACGTGGGTGCTGGGAATCGAACCCGGGTCCTCTGGAAGAGCAGACGGTGCTCTTAACCGCTGAGCCATCTCTCCAGCCCCAAACAGAAATATTTAGAAGGCATTTTGATTATAAAACAATAGTAGGTTCAACTTTATGTCCCATGACCACCCCAGCCACGGACTTTAAACCAGATTCACAGCACCAGTTCTGAATTCCCTTCTGTGGGGCAGGCCTCAAATCCAGTCCATAAACAGTTGGTTACCCCTGTAACCTGCATGTCACTATTGCGACAGTGAGCACATCTTGCCTGGTGGGTTGATAAGTGTTCCGACGTCACTGCTGGGTGATACCATTGGTGACTTTTCTCCCCAGCAGGCTGCACTGTTCCTTCCAGCACCATGGAAACCAGCTAGAAAGGAGGACGTTTTCAGGACAGGATCAGATTTGTTTCTCTATGTCCTATACCACAGTATTTTATATCTTCAGCAAGAGAGTCTTACCATGGACTTCAGGTACAGCCAAGAGCATTGGCAACAAGCTATTTGACCTATTAAGAAGTTATAAAGTATCATTTTAATTTGTTACTATTTTATGTGTGTGGATGTTTGACTACATGGATATCTGTGCACCATCTACATGTATGTCTGGCTCCCAAGGAGACCAGAAGGGGGTGTCAGATCTTCTGGAACAGGACTTATGGATAGTGCTGGAAACCAAACCTAGATGCCCTACAAGAGCAGCAAGTGCTCTTCACCGCCGAATCTTCTCTCTATCCCACTTCCACGGTTTTCTTTGATGGGATCTCATGCTGAACCTGGAGCTCACTGACTCAGCTAGACTGGATGGCAACACACATGTGCTCCAGGGACCTTCCTGTCTCCATCTCTCAAGAACTATTATACCTATTTTTTTTAAATATTTATTTTTATTTTATGTGAATTGGTGTTTTGCCTGCATGTATGACTGTGTAAGGGTGTCAGATCTTGGAATTACAGACAGTTGTTAGCTGCCATGTGGATGCTGGGAATTGAACTCTGGTCTTCTGGAAGAACAGTCAGTGCTCTTAACCGCTGAGCCATCTCTCCAGCCCCTATACCTATTTTTTAATATATCTGCTGAAGATCTGAACTCAGATCTTTGTGGTTTCATGGCAAATGCTTTATGGGCTAAATCATCTCTTCAGACCTGGTTTTATTCTTTTTATTTGCTTGTGTTTGTTTTATTTTGCTTTGTGAGAAAGGATTTCTCTGTGTGGCTTTGGCTGTTGTGGAACTTGCTCTGTAGACCAGGTTGGTCTCGAAGTCAGATCCCCCTGCCTCTCTGCCTCACTAGTGCTGGGATTAAAGGTGTGCACCACCACCACCATCCAGCTCCTTGTTTCAATCTTAATTACTAATATTGACTTTCAGATCATCCATACACATCACACAATAAAATAATGTGAATATGTATGTATGTATGCTTATAGAGTGGCTGTAAAGAGTTTAAGAGTCCGTATTGAGAAGCTAAGGCTTAGAAGCCAATAGGAACCCAAGAAGGATCTCTGCCTTAACAAGATAATGAGCCAGGCAAAGGGGCAGCTGAGGATGCTGATGGGTGTGAGACAAAGTCTGCTGCTGGGCCATAGATTTGAGCAGAGCTAAATAATTGAGTACAGCTGCAAAGAAGAAGTGTGGAACCATAGAAGATTAGATGCAGAGGACAAGACCTGGTCCAGATAGATGGACGGATGGATGTAAGTTAACACAGGCGGGCAAAAAGAGTGTCAGAAGGAAGAATAGGCTGCCTAACAGAGGGGCTGGGCAGAGTTGAAGCTCTTGGAACAGTGAGGAGAGCTCTGACCATCAATTTTTTGTGTGCATTTTGTATTTTTTTATATGCATGGGTATTTTGCCTGTATGTATGCATATCTATGCCCTATGTGCTGTTCAGTGCCTAAGGAGGCCAGAAGAGGGCAACAAACCCCATGGAACTAGTGTTCCAAACAGTTGTGAGCTACCTTGCAGGAGCTGAGAATTGAGCTTGGTTCCTCTGAAGAAGCAACCAGGGTTCGTAACCACTGAACCACCTGTCCAGACCCCTGGCAATCTTTTAACATACACCTGCGTAGCTCAGATGACAGGTCAGCGGAGCTATCACTGTCTAGGGTTAGATGTCTTCCTCTTTATGGGTTTTAAGCAAGGGGATTTCACTACCTTCTCAGTCTAGTATGTTTGGTGAATTCTTGACCTGGTTTTCCTGATATGATTGAAAATCTTTTAATGGTATTTTGTTGCTGAGTTGCTGAATTTATGTCTGTACATGTGTATGTCTGTACATGTACATGTGTATGTACATTTATGGTGTACATGTACATGCAGTGCCCACAGAGACCAGAAGAGGGCATCAGATTCTATGGAACTGGAGTTGCAGGTGGTTGTGAGCCACCTGTGGAAGCTGGGAATCAAACTTAGGTCCTCAGGAAGAGCAATCAGTAGTGCTCTTAACCACTAAGACATCTCTCCAGCCCCTCTTAATATGATTTTAATGTGTTTTTATGAGCAGTACCAGACAGATGATCTCACTTAGTGCCCACTCGGGGAAGAGTAGACATTGTAGCCAGAAGTTTTTCTGACCTGTTCAGGCTCACAGTACAAAGCTCTCTCACCTATGGTCCTGCAACTGCTTGTAAAATAATGACTCAGAGGCTTGTATTAATTACAAACTCCTTGGCCAATGACTCAGGCTCATTACCAACTAGCTTTTACAACTTAACTCAACCCATTTTTATTAATCTATTGTGTTGCCATGTGGCTTGTGGCTTCCCTGTATGTTACATCTTGCTTCTTGGGCAGCAGGACTGTGTCTCTCAGACTCTGTCCTTCTTTTTCTTTATCTCTGCTTGGGTTCCTGACCTGCCTCTAAGCTGCTTTGCCATAGGCTGGAATAGCTTCTTTATTAACCAGTGGTAATAATGCATAGTCACAGCATACAGAAAGACATCCTACATCAGAACATCTTTAAGATGGAGCCAGAAGCTGCTGTAAAATGAAATTCCTCAGGGCCTAAAAAAACTACTGCTTTACACAACATGAAATAATTCAGAGCAGTGCAAAGCCTTTCCTCAAATTTTGTCTTGGACTGATGTTTGATAAGGTTGCTACAGTATAAAACAGATCAGCTTTTAAAGTTTATTTTTCCATGAGACAATAGTCTCATGTAGCTCAGGTTGGCCTCAAACTTGAATTATAGTTGATAACTTTGAATCTTTAATCTTTCTGCAGAAACAGGGAAAGTCATGAGTGCAAAACCTACCTAGGCTACAGAACAAATTCAAAGCCAACCAGAATTGGGGGAAGGCCATAGCTTAAACATGAGGGCTGGGACTATCCAGGGGTAGAGCATTAGTCTAGTATGCTGGATTCCCTCGGTTTAGTCCCTAGCACCAAAAATGGGAGGGGAGGGGGCAGGGTAGTGGCAGTCATCTTTAATCTCAGCGCTGGAGAGGCAGAGGCAATCAAATCTCTGAGTTCAAGACCAGCCTGATCTACAGAGTGAGTTCCAAGACAGCCAGGGGTACACAGAGAACCTGTCTCGAACTGGCCCCTAGAATGGGAGTGGTAAATAGGGAGGAGGCCAGTGAGAGGACCCAGGGGATAGAGACAGTGGCTGCCAAGTCTGATGTCCTGACTTAGATCCTTGAAATCATCATGGAAGAAGGAGAGAATCAGCTCTGGTGAGTTGCCCTCTCACCTCCACACATGTCTCATAGCTAGAGTACACACGCAATGTAATAATTTGTTTTAGTGTTTTATTTTTCTAACAGTAAATGGATTGTGCTGTGTGTACACCACACACTTATTTGGCAAGTGCCCTACTACTAAGTTGCTACTAAGTCCAGCTTAACTGTAACCTAATAAAAAGTTCTTATTAACAGGCCTGAGGGAGGCTTTCTCCTTAATGCCATAAATCTTTAACATGGATTGCTTTTGGATAAGGTGACCACAGTAAAACACAGAGAACCATCCTGTTGATGTAGTCCTATAATCCCAAGATTAAGGGATCTGAGGTAGAAAATAAAGAGTTTAGGGCTAGCCTGGGCTACAAACCAAGATCTTGTCAAACAAACAAAAAACAAACTAACAACAACAACAACAAAAATCCTAAGAATGAAAGTGTTATTACTCACAGTAACCCACTGCCTAGCATGCATGCACTGGCTTGGCGTGTGTGCAGTGTTCTAGCATATGTGCACTTGTCTAGCATGTGTGCACTGGTCTAGCATGTGTGCAATGGCTTACCATGTGTCTACTGGGCTAGTGTGTGTGCACTGGCTAGCATGTGTGCACTGGCTTACCATGTGTCTACTGGCCTAGCGTGTGTGCACTGGTCTAGCATGTGTGCAGTGTTCTAGCATGTGTGCACTGGCCTAGTGTGTGTGCACTTTTCTAGCATGTGTAGACTGGTCTAGCATGTGTCTACTGGCCTAGCATGTGCACTGGCCTAGCTGTGTAAAATCTTGGCTTCTATTCCAAATAGAGGGAAAGATATGAGAGGAAGATGCAGAAGTGAGTGTTTTAACTTCCAAAAATGCTTAGAAGCCTGAGAGTATACATTTTTATTCTGTTAATCAAGTCAAATAGATGCGCCCAGTCACCAAGACCCAAAAGTCCCCCAAACCACTAAGGACACAAAAAAACCACTTAAGTGTTCTAAAAAGCGCATGTTTCTGGTTTTCAAAGTGAAAGTGAAAATAAGGAACTTGATTTGTATTGCTGCCTGGAGTAATGTTAATTTGATCCCAGCTCTCTGGAGACTGCAAGCCCAGGCTAATGGACTCAGAAGAGATCTCAGCAGATCACTGCTCGCTCTCTGTTTTTTTTTTCTACAGTCCCAAATTGGAAAACTAAATAAACTCCAACTCTCACATGGGCCATGTTGTGAAAGCCTTGATTTTGTAAAGAAAACAAAACAAAAACACCAGACCTCTTTGTTTGAATGATGTAATTTTTATCTTTCCTTAGGTCAAAGTTAAGAAAAGGTCAACTCTGAGGTCTTGAGTAAAGACTAAGAAAGTGAATTCATTTTCCATAATGCATTCCTTGGCTCATTTAGACATTCTGCAGATCATTTATAGTACTATGCAAGGTCTGGGTGCTGGATGTGGAGATAAGAAGAGACTGGGTATTTACTTTCAAGATGTTTGATGTTGACATTAGCAGGAGAGGAGGCTCAACCCTTAGGGCTTTGTGCTATGGTATGACAAGCACTGAGTGAAAGGGAACTGGGACCAATGGCTTACCTAAGCAAGTTGTGAAAGGTCTCTTGGAAGTCTGAGCTGAATTCTGAAGAATAAACAGTATGCTTATTCCCTGTTGCTACTGTAATAAATTACACACATCTATTGCCTTAAGCTGGGGGTAGGTGCATACACCTGTAATTACAGAACTGAGCTGTCTAAAGCAGAAGGATTGTGAGTATGAGGTATGATACTAGATGAATTACATAGCAAATTAGAGGACCTTGAACTAATAGCAAGACCCTGCTGTGGAATAATCCTTTGATACACTGTGACAATGTGTTGTTCTCATTGTTAATAAAAAGCTGATTGGCTGATAGCTAGGCAGGGAAGAAGGGTGGAGTCAGAGGATTCTTAAGTCAGACACTTAAGAGACAAGCCTAAGCTATCAGCTGAGCATTTATAATTAGTAACAAGTCTCTGTGCTTTGGGGAGCATCTGCAAATGGCACCCAAATGTTGGGTACCATATCCACATAAGACCTAAGAAAGCGATCCCGGAAGTTGTAGCCGAGCGCCTGCCAGAGGCAACTCACCTCAGAGATGGAGAGCGCTGGTGCTGGCGGAGTCACCACCATGCTTCTGGCTAGAGACCTATTACACCCTTCCTTGGAAGAGGAAAAGAAAAAACATAAGAAGAAATGGCTAGTTCAGAGCCCAAATTCTTATTTCATGGATATGAAATGTCCAGGTTGCTACAAGATTACTACAGTTTTCAGCCATGCTCAGACAGTGGTTCTTTGTGTAGGTTGTTTAGCTATGTTGTGCCAGCCCACAGGAGGAAAAGCCAGGCCCACAGAAGGCTGTTCATTTAGAAGAAAGCAACACTAATTATCTATATAAGTTCCTGAGTTTGTGTTTTTCACAGAAAGCCTTATCAAGTTCATTGTCTCTACCAAGACAGTGTAACTATGTTTGGTTTTATAAAGTATATGACAGTGATCTCCTATTTTAGTGTCAGTTTTTCAATAAAGTTTTAATTATGTACAAAAAAAGACCTGAGAAAGCTTTGAAAATGGTTCTAAACACAAAAATGGAACCAAATGTGATGCCAAGTCTCATGTCTCTAATGCCAGCTGTAGTACAGAGATGCATCTCCCAGAAGCTGTCTGGGAATTTGAGCCACCAAAGCAAACTCTGCCAGCACACTATAAACTATGCTGCTGGTGGGTTTAAGTCTTGTTCATTCAGACAGAAAAGATTACTGACACACAGTAAAGACAGATCCAAATGGAAAAAAAAAAAACCTGAACAGGTCACAGTGTGTTTAAAAATATACATAGGCTTGGGGAAGAAATGAGAAATAGCATATACAGTCATACAAAAAACAGTTTAAAAATAATGTAGTCTTTAAAAAAGAATAAATTAATATAAAGAGAAAAATCCATACAAAGATGAAAAATATACAGGAGTCTGGATCTTGTATGTAATTGTGTTGTCTTTGGATTTTGGGATTGTTGTTGAAGGAACAATAGCTGCTAAGATGCATTGTATTATGGAAACTGCTGGATTAAACCAACCTGATGTATTTTTTTTTCTTTATTTATTTTGTATTTATCAAAAAAACCAGTAAAATGAATTTAAAATGCTGAAAAGTTAACAATAACTATAAAGAAGATAAAAATCATAAGCATGACTTATCAAGGGTGATAATGCAAATAAGATTGCTACACATATATTTACTTTGTGTTCAGCTTTCCCTGTGAATTTTTTTTTCCATCCCTGTATATCCTTATTCAAGGTCCTTTCCTCCTCCCAACCTGATATATTTTTAAAAGGTCTTGACTTCAAAATGAATGTTAAAAGATATGTTAATTTGAGGACAAGGTTATGCTTTTATTTCTACAGGAAATGCGAGGCCATGAATTCATTCTAGGTTGATATAGGTCAAGTTTGATTGGAGAAGACCCCCTGATAATCCTGGTACAGACATAAAGACTACAAAATACATTAAATATATATATATATATATATATATTATCTGCTCAAACATAAAACAAAAATATTAACTTTGGCTAACTTGTGTATAACACATAGTCTATACTTGTATTAATGCAGATATAATACAGATATGTATGTTACCTTTAAAAGTTTTTGTATTTTTCAGAGCAAGGAGACTAGACATCAATGAAATCAAATAGCCCAGGAGACCCAACATCTCAAAATATCTCTGTTACTGTTGCCTCAGAATTCTACCCCCAAAACAGCTTCAAGGCTGCTGGTTGAGATGGTATAACCTTACAAACTACTCCAGTCAAGACTTAATAATTATCCTAATTTTCTCAAGATTTCCCCAAAGATACCACTGCCCACAAATAACAGGAAATAGTCTAGACAATGATGCCTAATCCCAAGAGATGAAGTATGGGTAGGTTTTGGTTCTTCAATTAATGAATGTGATTATTGGTCATAGTCAGGAAAAAAGCTAGACAATGGAGTTAAATTCAAATATCTCTTCCTAAAAAGAGGGGATATAATATAGAAATGATAAAAGGGTAGAATATTGAATCTACTTTAATCAAGAAAAAAATAGCTGTTAAGCTTAAACATACGTTGGAGGATTCCATCAAGCTATGGTATTCTCTTCATAAAAGTAGTCAGTGCTATGAAGTAGTGTGGACTGGTGTGACTCTGTCTTTAAGTTGTAAGAGCTGGCTAGAGACAAGCCTAAGCTATTGGCTGAGATTTATAATTAAAAATACGTCTCTGTGTAGTTATTTGGGAACTGGATGGCAGAACAGAAAAGTCTGCCTACAAGACCTTACCTCAGTACACACAGGAGCATACATAAATAAGTATGTAAATACCTAAATAAATGGGGAGGGGGAGAATATGTGTTCTGAAGACCAGAGTCTAAGGTAAGTTTAATGAAACTAACTAATGTCAAGGTGTTTGTAGTACACTGATTTCTTAGAAATATGTCCAACAATTGGCCTATGAATCATTTGCATCCAGAGATAGCTAAGAATTAGGTCTAACATTTGTGTATTACAACATAATGTGTAAGATTGGGCATGACTGTGAGATGCTCCATGCTAAGCTGGTCCTCAAGTCTCCAGTGTGTGAGGCCCAAGTACTCTTCGGTTTGTGGTCACATCATTCTAACAGCTGCCTTTTCCATTTCAATTTTCCACATCCAATTTCCCTTGGCCTTTCTTACAAAAACACTTGAGCTTATGTATAAGGGTCCTCCATGTAATTAAAGATATTGTCTGCATCTCAAGATCCTTAATTAATTTTATTACTATAATTTTGGATTTTTGAAACAGGGTCTAGCTATGTCCTTTTTTAAATTTTGAAGCAGGGTCTCATGTAGCCCAGATTGGCTTTGAGCTCACTATGCATCTGCCTTCCAACTGTTCCTAAACCCAGCTTCCTTTACATGTTTTTAAATTTTAATTAATTTATTTTTATGTGCATTTGGTGTTTTGCTTGCATGTGTATCTCTGTGGCAGTGTTGGAACCCAGGGACTGGAGTTACATACAGTTCTGAACTGTCATGTAGGTGCTGAGAATTAAATCCGGGTTCTCTGCAAACGTAGTCAGTGCTCTTAACCACTGAGCCATCTCTCCAGCTCCTCTGAATGATTAGTTTTTATGAAATCTAAACCAGCAACTCACACAGTAATTTAAAAAATAAGTCTAGTAGGAGACTGGAGAGATGGCTCAGAGGTTACACTACTGCTTATATACCCTTGGGGAAGAAGGGACCTTCTGAATCTGGTCAGTGTAGGAGACCTCCCAAGCCCATGGAGTTGTTTGCTTTCTGAACAGAAAGGGCTTCACTGAAGAATGGATGTCCACCTCGACTTAGAATATTCTGTGTCTCAACACAATTTCCTGTGAACTGGAAGGTTTTAATCTGGAATCTGCTATAAACAGCTTTCTCAAGGGCTGCTGGGACCTATGTTTTCCTGGCAGTTCCCCAGACAACCTGGAACACTGGCGTGTTCAAGAGTACATTTAGTTGGGGCAGGGAGTTCGGCACAGGGCCTGTCTTTTGTTCCCAAGGGAAATGCTGCCAAGACATGGTAGGCTTACTGTCTCCCACGCTGCCTGTTTCCAGTCTTAAGGGATTAAAAACCTTCCTCGAAGTGAACACCTGCTCTCGGTCCTTCTGTGTGGCCTAATTCCCCGAGGGTTTCAATCATACACAGTTCTCAAAACCCAACTCCTATCTCACCCTCCACAGCCTCCAAGCAGACTCCCCTGATTTCATCTCTCCCCCAGGCTCTTTCTCCTCACTAGGCTGGTGGTCTTCCAAAGCATTTGCTTCCTTGTAGTGACTGAATTTAAATGGATCTCAACCCCTCTCCCATAACACTCAGAGAATATGGAAGATAGCGTGAAGAAGAGACAATAGAGACCCAGGGCTGTAGTTCAGTGGTGTAGTGCTTGCCTAAAAAGGTCCTGGCTTCCATACCTAAACTCTGAGTGTGTGCTCGTGTGTGTGTGTGTGTGTGTGTGTGTGTGTGTGTGTGTGTGTGTGTGTGTGTGTGTGTGTCTTTGGTTCTTTGAACAAGATGCCAAGAACCCAGAAGCACAAAGCCTAGAGGCCACCAGTAACACTTGATGAGCCATCCGGCAGGTAACAGATGGAATTAATTCTCTTCTGCTTTGCACATACAAACATCTCTCTCTAGTCTTTTTTCCTAGGCCATGATGTTAGGTAAAGGTACAGAGGCAAAGGTAAATGGGACACTCTTGTGTCAGGAATAGATCCCAGAACGGGGTGGCTATTCTGTCAGGATGAAGAGGGTAGAAAGGGAGTTACAGAATATCCCTTGCTGCCCTTGGAACAAACTCACAACTAACCAAATGCATTCAGTGGCCTGAGTGAGATATAACAGAGCAGACCCTGGTCCCCATTCCAGTGTTTCTGCTTTCTAGGGAAGAACAAGACTTAGTTGCCACTTGGATATTTAAGGTATTTTTCCTCCCTCTATTTCCCTTTTCTCCCCCATCCCCTCTGATCTTCTCTTCTCACTTTTTCTTTGGTCTGGGTTACAGATTGTCACAGTCTTATAGAAGGTGACTCTGTCATCTGGAGAGATGGTCCTGCTAGGTCCTCTTATTCTTGAAATTCAAAAACTCAGACTAGGCCAGAGCTGGGGGTCAGTGGGCAGAGTGCTTGACTAATATGCTGGAAGCTCTGGGTTCAACCAAACACCCAATCAAAGCAGCTGTAATGGGGCGTACCAGTCATCCTAGCACTTGGGAGGTGGAGGCTGGAGAATAAGGAGTTCAAGGTCAGCCTCAAGATCAACCTGAGCTACAGGAGATGACTAATGACTTATTTCTGTGCTTTGAGATTTTGTTGAGTAATTACTATGCTTGCATGCATGAACAAGTAAGCAATTAAGAAGATAAAGAGCCTGGCAGTGACAGAGCATTGCTTCAGTCCCAGCACTTGGGGGGCAGAGACAGGTGGATCTCTGGGTTCAAGGCCAGCTTGGTCTACAGAGTGAATTCCAGGATAGCCAGGACTACACAGAGAAACTCTGTCCTGAAGAAAAACTAAAGAAAAAAGAAAGAAAGATAAACAGATAAATCCACCTATCTTCTATGTCACTGTATGACCATCCTGAGTGATTTCTACCTTCCTTTTGATGGATTGGCTTCTCACAGTTTCCTCAGACATTTCATTGCTCTATTCCAAGGACATGGCTTCCCCAGACCAGAACATTCTCTACGGTCAAGGACTTAATGCCTCTCTCTCTCTCTTTGTAACATAAACTGATGCAATCTTTCTCTAGTTACAGAGAATCTTTTCTAGATTGAGCATATAAAATAGTTTATGAATTGTGCTTTTCCCATTTCTACCCAGGCTCTAAGAAGGCTCTGTTACACCTTGCTGCTTCCTGGACTTCCTGGACTGGGTATGTGGCCTTCCAGGACTCTACTCTTCTAACGCTTAAGATAAGTCATCACTCACAGCCACAGCTGAGACTTCTCCCTCAATTCTCATTCAAGTGGAGAACGGCACACGTACCAGTGCCTGTCACAAGGTGGTCATTGGAAAGTAGCTAAATTCTCTAATTAGAGAGTGTCTAAAAGCCACCCTTGACACCCAGGAATACTGCATCTGGAAAGAGGACATAGATATGTTTGAACATAGAAAGGAACTATGTTCAAAGATAAGGTGGCAATAAAAAGACGTCATGATGTCTATCTCAGGCACGGCACCAATGTTAGTTTTTTGCATGTGGCGCGTGAATGGAATCTCAACACCGCAAGTACCACACTAGAGTTTATTAAAGCGGGGAGCAGAGATAGGGGCAGAAAGGAGCTGAGAGAGAAAGAGAAGGGGCCAGGGCTTGTGTGAGCCCTTTCATTAAAAGGGAAGTCGGGCCCATGTTTGCATCACCACACCCAGGGAGATGATTGACACTGTTGCGTTCCAGGTAAATGCAAGTTTTAGAAATCCTTACAGAGGTCAGAGGACAACTAGGGTGCACCGGGTCTTTCCCTGTCCTGTCAGTCAGCTCCTAAATCACAATATGGAGACTTATTATTAATTATGAAAGCTTTGCCAATAGCTTAGGTTTGTTTTTAGTAACTCTTATAACTTGAATTAACCCATTTCTATTAATCTATGTGCTGCTCTGAGGCTCGTTTACATCATCCAAGCACTGGCCATTCAGTTCTTTTTTTTTTTTTTTTTTTTTTTAAAAAAAAAAAAAAAACTTTAGGGGCTGGAGAGATGGCTCAGCGGTTAAGAGCACCCTCTGCTCTTCCAGAGGACCCGGGTTCGACTCCCAGCACCCACATGGCAGCTCACAACTGTCTATAGTTCCAGTTCCAGGCAAACACCAAGGCAAATAAATAAATAAATAATAAATAAATAAAGTTTAAAAAAAAACAAACTTTATTTATTTACCTTGGTGTTTGCCTGGAACTGGAACTACAGACAGTTGTTAGCTGCCATGTGGGTGCTGGGAGTCGAACCCGGGTCCTCTGGAAGAGCAGAGGGTGCTCTTAACCGCTGAGCCATCTCTCCAGCCCCCCATTCAGTTCTTTTTTAAACCAATCAGAGTGACACACCTTCACAGTGTACAAAAAGATTATTCCACAATTCATGGGGGAGTCAGTTCTTTCTCTCTACCATGTGGGATCCAGAGATCAAACTCAGGTCATTGCGTTGGGGGAAGCACCCCAACCCACTGAGGCATCTCACTGGCCCTCATGTATCCCAGGCTGGCCTCACATTTCCCATGTTAAGAAGGATGATCTTGAACTCTAGATCCTCCTGCTTTGATTTCCCAAGGGCTGGGAACACACAGCTTATGACAGCATGTTTGGTTTATGTGATGCTGAGGATCAACCCAGGGTTCATGCAATGTTAGACAAGTATTTTACCGACTCCCTCTCTCCCCTGTAAGTTTACAATTTCAAGTTCAAGGTGAGCAAACTGGGCTGAGGAGATGCCTCAGCAGAAGGCATTTGCCACTGAAACACAAGGACCAAATCTTGTGTCCCCCAGAAACCAACATACAATCATGGGTACACTTCCAGCCTCTAATCTCAGAATGTGGGAAGCCCAGACAGGGCTTCTCTGCAGCGAGCTGTGCAGAGAACTCTGGGTTCTGTGAGAGACCCTCCTTTAGTATATCAGGAGAGGGATCAAGAAAAACAACCAGTGTCAACCTTGGGCCTCCACACATGTAAGCATGGATACATGCACGCACACCACATGCATGGTAACTGTGCTTCATTCATTCATTCAACAGAAACGCGCTTTTTGTTTTTGAATTATATATTTATTTTGTGTGTGTACATACACATGTGCATGGTTTGACAAACGAATGGAGGTCAGGGGACAGCTTGAGTGAGTCAGTTTTCTCATTATGGGTCCGCGGGCTTGAACTGAGATGGGGCTAAAGGTTGAAGCTAAAAGAGAGAAGCAGAAGTTTATGGTAACCAGATTTCATAGAATACTAGGAGAAATGGTGGAGGACATATTCAGATTTGGCTTTTAATCCAGGGGACAGGAATGATCTCATGAGGCTAATTTGGAATGCAAACCCAGAACCTGTAACGTTCAGTCTCTGTCCTATATGCCTTGAGCCTTCTTGGACAGCCACGTCTAGCAATCCAATTCCTCCGGATGGAGGCGGCGCCCTGCAGCTGCAGTACAGCAGCCTGAACGGCAGAGGGCGCGCATGAACACGCTCGGGCCGCTCTGGCCCCGCTCTTCTCAGTGGTCGCGGAAGGTGACGTGGACACGGAAGTGGTCGTCGTCGCGGCGGCACCGGTCGATCAGGGCCCTGGGCTGTGAGTGCGGCGGGCGGGCGGGCCGGCGGGCAAGCGGTCGGGCGACGGAGGCCTCGCAGCAGCGAGGACCGGAGCTTAAGGTGCAGGCGTGGCTCATTGGGTGGGAATCCGCTGAGCCCACGGGCGCCTTCTCAGCCCTCTCTCCTGCCCGTCGGAACCCGGGAGCCAGGGACCCGCTTAGCCGGCGTCATCATGACCAAGGCCGGTAACAAGGGCGGGAATCTCCGCGACAAGCTGGACGGCAATGAGCTGGACCTGAGCCTCAGCGACCTGAATGAGGTCCCCGTCAAGGAACTGGTCAGTACGACCCCACGAGCCCCGGGAGTTCACCTGCACTCCTGACGCCGGCCCAGCGCGGGCAGGCCCCTCTCCTAAGCCTCAGTTTCCTGATCTTTAAAAACTAGGTCTCCGGGGAGGCTGCGGTCGGCCCCAGTGTTCTTATTGCGATGTACACGTGTCACTTTGGCACCATTCCAAAAGATAGAGAAGTCTACCTACCCGACCCTGGGGTAGGGCAGTGAATTTTAGGGGCCAGGAATGAATTCACTCTCGTTTTGGAAGCTCTTACAATGTCCAGCTTCCTACTGGGCCTTAAAGTGGGAACCCGGGAGAGCGGTTGCTGGATGTGTTCGAGAATGAATGAATGAATGAATGAATGACCTGGCTCCGAGAAGTAGGCTTTCGGATAGACCTGGGTGTGGCACCGACCCAGCTTTTCTAAGAAGCTGCAATCTCAGCTGGCAGTCGGAGCCCGGAGGCTACTCGCCTTCAAGAAAGTGAAATCTCTCCGAAGGACTGGCAAAGTCTCATCCCAGCGGCTCTGAAACTGTCTGGAATCGCGCTTCAACCTCTACCCTCCCTCACCTCTTTTCCGAAGTCTGAGGCCCCAGGGACATCACACACCTAGTTTGTTGCCAATATGGACTTCCCTGCGTGGGTTTCCACCTCCGTGCTCCTTGGCCCGATCGTCTTATGTTGGCGTCAGTTTGGATGACCTACAGTTTCCTTATTGCTGATTAGGGAGGGACCAGGCTTGCCATTATCATTTGGCCTACTGGCCCCTCCGCTGTAGCTGTGTGGCATGGTACTTTGAATGGCATGCCCATTTCATATCCCAGTCCTATTGCTCAATAACTGAATGTCCTTGGCAAGTTAACTAACAAACCTTTATGTCTAGATTTCTTCATTTATAAATGATGTTAACGGTTCCCATCTCATGTTTATGAATATTAAAATAATAATGTCAGATGCTTGGAAGGTAGCATATGCCAATAGATGTAGCTGGTGTTTTCCACTCGGTGGTACCCAGAAGTTTTTTAGGTGGTCATTTAGACTCTCAGCTTGGCTTCGGATCCTTAACTTCTTTCCCACTCTAGGAAGACTGCCAGACTTGTTTGAGCCTGGCCCTAAGACAGCTATTGGAAACCATTTCCTCCAGGCCTGAGGTCTTCCCCCTAAGGGGAAGAAAGGGTCAGGTTTTCAGAGCCTCTCTAGTCCTGGACACCACTGGGAAATGGAGACAGGCTGTGAGGGCCTCGTTTTCACTCTGGTGTTCCCCAGCCGGAGTTGTATCTGTGTCCCGTGTCTCCCCCCCCTTGCCCCCCTCCCAGAAGGCCATCTTGGTGGGTGGATGACTGACTGAGCAAATAAAACTGTAGAGCTTTATTAGACCCACTTCTTGCCCTGAAACCTAATACCGAGGCACTAGAGAAAACATCTAAGTGCCCTGGGAGTTTTTGAAGGAGCAGTTTCCTCTGGATGTTTTCTGGTCAAGCCCCTCCCTTACAGTCTCCCCTTAGTTGACTGGGCTTTTTCTTCTTATCCCCAAGACCATTATACTTTCATGCCTTTTCACCCTGCTCGGGGTCTCAGTATGACTCTGAGGCTAGTCTTCGACATGTGGGAGTCCTCTTCTGAATGCTGGGATTATAGGCATGTGCCACCCTGCCTCCATCCCTTATATTTTTTTAAGGCCTTTGCTAATTGTGGGAAGAACATTCTCTGGAAAATGCTTCATTAGCAGATGTCACCGAATCATTCCAGTTGTTGATTTGACATGTTTTTCTCTCTTTCTAGGCTGCACTCCCCAAGGCCACTGTATTAGATTTGTCCTGCAATAAACTGAGCACTCTTCCGGTAAGACTGGCAAACACCAGTGAGTCCTGGAGCCCTGAATGTTCTTCATATTGCTGGGGGTGAAGGGTGGCATAAAGGATAATTTCATTGTAGGCCTACAGGCAGGGTCCAGCTAAATCTGAGGGTATCAGTGGGGACTGGTGGGAGAGAGTGGTTTTTCTCAGAAGTACATCCTTTAGAACAGCAGGTGAGGCAGGGCATAGAAAAGTAA
This sequence comes from Sigmodon hispidus, assembly GCA_004025045.1. Classification (NCBI taxonomy): domain Eukaryota; kingdom Metazoa; phylum Chordata; class Mammalia; order Rodentia; family Cricetidae; genus Sigmodon; species Sigmodon hispidus. The sequence goes on from PVIH01020790.1 coordinate 27,519, forward strand.
AGTCAGCAGGATGTTGTCTAATCACTTGCTGGGCTCCTCTTTTCTGCTTTATTTTGGTCTTGACAAAAGTAGTTTACCCCTCTTGCATAAAGGAGATCGAGACCATTGTGTCAGTTTGCTTTATATTCTGTGGAAAAAGTGAACCGTTGTCCCTTGCATTTTGTTCTGTGGCAAGTCTTAGGTAGCCAGGCTGGCCTTGACACTTCTGCCCTCTCTGCTTCCACCCCCTGAGTGTCAGGACTGTAGTTATGTACCTTCCTGACTGGCTTGTTTTGTGCTTTGTTTTTGTTTTGAGATTATATAAGCTGTGTGGCCCAGCCTAGCTACCTGTGGTAGTCCTCTTATTAGCATCCCAGGAGCTGGGATTTCAGGCCTGAGTTACCACCCTGGCTCCACACATCTTTTGACGAGGAACAGGAAAAACTGTGGCTTGATGGGACTGCCCTGCCTTTATCCCCTAACCCTGAACTCAGATCACTTGAGATTTGCTTTTCTTGTTATGAAGCATGCCCATTGTATATCAAATGGTTTAATGCTTTTGGTTTTTGGAGTCTTTTCTCCTTTTCCTTTTTGCGTAGGGAGCAGTGTGTCATTATAGCATCTTGTGTCCTGCTCAGATGCATGCTTCTCCATTCGTTCATCATCCCTCTTGCTTTGATTTTTTGTGCAGAACCTCTTCCATTTCTCTCTTCTGGAGACAGAGTTTCTCTGTGTACCCCAGGCTGGCCTCAGGCTCTTGAGTGCTGGGATTACAGGATAATTACACTCGCTGTTACTTCACCCAGATAGGCGTTGGATTCCTTCAGCCTCTCCTCTCCTCTCCTGAGCAATGGCCCCGCTCTGTAGCGATGCTCCTTCACCCTCAGGCTGTTCCTTGCTGTTGCCTCCTGTACCGTGGCCAGTCATACCTTGCTGGATTCTAGGGTAGCCTCTTTCTTGTTGGGTCTCGGTGGAATTCAGAAGTTAGCAGTGTCTTCATTGGATCGCTAGTTCATCCCTCTCAGTGTTCTCGTGGGTTTTTCTTGTTGTCAACAGCATCTCCTTCCCACAGCTCATTAAAAAACGTTGTTACAGGAGCTATTGTGTGACTAATTAAAGAAGAGAAGGGGAGCAGCTTCACAGATGCTGTCCACTGCCTCCTTAGTCACTCAGCACCTGTAAATGCACTTTTCAACCCGAGTCTGTCCGTTGTCTGTCCTAAGAACTTTTCTTTCACTGTGCAGCATGAAGCCACTGGTGTTTATGAGTCTCCACAGAGCACTGACAGTCCCTTATTAGCTGAGTTGTATTGTCACTATCAGATGGATGCTTAGCAAAGGTTAATGTAGGGATGTGGTTTTTTTGTGTTGAGAATGAGCCTGGTTTGAGTAGGATACGTTCTAGGCATTTAATTATCCATCCTAACACTCATTGAGCACTGCAAAGTACTATGCTAGGTGTCACAAAAAAAACAAAAGACTAAGACTAAGTAAGTACTCAACTACTGGCCATATATATACATATATGTATGTGTATAAACAGGTATATGTATGTTTCTTTTCTTTTGGAGGGATATTGGGGGTGGGAATTGAACCCAGGACCTCATAGATAAACTGTGCACAGTTTTTGTGTGTTTGATGATAGGAATTAAACGTGGGGCTTTGTGAATGCTGGCAAGCGCTCCATCACTAGCTATCCCATAGCCCTATTGTTGCTTGAGATGAGGTTTTGTTATTGTGCCCAGGCTAGCTTCCAATGTACCAGACTCCCAAGTAGCTAGGAGTACAAGTGTATACTACCGTGTCCAGAAATCTTGTGAAAGATGAACAGAGGGCACTGTGGTGGGGGCAGCAAAGTCCCTGTATCACTCACTCCAGCAACAGTGTGGAAGATGAGCTCAATCAACAAGATGGAAAAATAAAACAACTTTTTAAAAGATTTTTTTTTTTTTTTTTTTTTTTTTTTTTTTTGAGTCAGGGTTTTTTTGTGTAGCCCTGGTTATCCTGGAATCCTGGAACTGCTCTGTAGACCAAGCTGGCCCGGAACTCACAGAGATCCACCTGCCTCTGCTTCCTAAATGGCTTATTTGCATTTCTCATGCTGATTTTGTGCTATGCTGTCTTAGAAGTTTGTTTAGGTATTTACTGTGATGGCAAGTGTTATTCTTTTCATTGCGGTTTGAAAAGAAGTAGCTGGCAAAGTTGGGGTTTACACAGAGGTGCTGTTGACTTGGAAGTTCCTGCACCTTTATAGCAAAGTGTGCGAGCCCTGGGCCTAAGTCTTTCTTCTCTTGATCCTAGTCGGATTTCTGTGGCCTCACACACCTGGTGAAGCTGGACCTCAGCAAGAACAAGCTGCAGCAGCTGCCCGCAGACTTTGGCCGCCTGGTCAACCTTCAGCATTTGGATCTCCTCAACAACAGGCTGGTCACCCTGCCTGTCAGCTTTGCCCAGCTCAAGGTAATATGCACCATGGTTGCCCGGCCAAGTATGGCCAAGGACTCAGGACTATGGGAGCATGACCCTGAGCAGGGGAGGGACCTGAAACCCACTTGCTTGGCCTGGCTCTTCTCTTAGGTGGAACATAGAGTTTTCTTGTAGCTCCTTAAGGTCCACTTTGAGAGATTGTGTAAACTCAGCCTTATCCAGCCTCCTTTTCCGTTTCTGTAGAGTCTGAAGTGGCTAGACCTGAAAGACAATCCTCTGGATCCTGTCCTGGCCAAGGTGGCAGGAGATTGCTTGGATGAGAAGCAGTGTAAGCAGTGTGCAAACAAGGTAAGCGAAGCTCCCAGGGGTCTCGCTCACATTCTCCCTGGGACTCGCCTCCCTCTGCTTTATCCTCTTGGGTACCAGTAGCTCCTGGCAGGGAGAGATCTGTGTTGCTGTGGTTACACAGTATTATTATTTAGATTTGTGTATTATTTAGATTTATGTATGTGTGCCTGCATAGTTTATGTGTGTACCTTATATTAGCAGATGCTCGTGTAGGCCATAAAAGGGCATTGGACCTAAAGTTACAAGTAGTTGTGAGCTGCCTAATAGGGATGCTGGGAACTGAACCCAGCTCCCGAAAGAGCCTAATCACTGAGCCAGGCCTGGTGCATTTATTTTACAAGTAGTAGGATCATCTTCTCTACTGCTTACATTCTTCAGAAACCACTTCAATCTGGCATTATGTTGACCATTGTTTTATTAGTTTTTTTATGTTATCTTTTTTTTAAGATTTATTTTTGTTTTATGTGTGCATGTGTTTTGCCTGCATGTATATGCACCACATGTAGCCTGGTGCCTGAAGAGCCAGCAGAAGGTGTTGGATTCCCTGGAATTGGACTCAAAGCCAGGTGTGAGCTGCCTGAAATGGATGCTGGGAACCGAACCAAGCTCCTCTGCAACAAGTGCTTTTGACTGCTGAGTCTCTCACCAGCCTCTTTACTTACTAGGTTTTAAATCTGTATTTGTGTGTGGTGGGCAGAGGATAACATTGATTACATGTTTAGGAATACTGTTTATATCTTTTGAGAAAGGATTTGTTATTGACCAGTTAGGCGAGAGTGTCTGGCCAGTGAGACCCAAAGATGTTCTTGTTCTCAACTCAGCAGCATTGGGATTCCAAGTGTGTGCCACTGTGCCCAGGGTTTGTGCATGGTGCTGGGATCAAACTGAGGGCCACATGCTTACAGGCAAGCCTGCTTTACTAACTAAACCATCTCTCAACTTCAACAGTTGTCTTACTAAAACATAGTTTTCCTAGGGTTAAAGCAGCAATTTGGCCAATAAACAAGTTAAGCTTGAAGACCAGCAAGGTGGGTCAAAGGGTAAAGGCACATACAGTTAAACCTGATGACCTGAGGCCCATCCCCAGGACCCATGTGATGGAGGGAAAGAACTGAGATTTCTTCTGACCTCCACATGCACACTG
>PVIH01020791.1:0-31413 GCA_004025045.1 Sigmodon hispidus
TTCTGGGTATATACCCTAAAGAGGCACATTCACACTCCAAAGGTATTAGCTCAACTATGTTCATAGCAGCATTATTTGTAATAGCAAGAACCTGGAAACAACCTAGATGTCTCTCAACTGAAGAATGGATTAACAAACTGTGGTACATCTACACAATGGAATACTACTCAGCAGTAAGAAAAAATGATATCCTAAAATTTTCAGACAAATGGATGGATTTGGAGAATATCCTCCTGAGCGTGGTATCACAAACTCAGAGAGATAAGCAGGGGATGTACTCACTCACTAGTTGTCTCTAAACAAACAAACAAGAAAAAAAGCCAAACATGCCCAAGCAGCAAACCACAACCACTGAACAGAATGGGATCAGAAACACCCTGGACTGACCCTTTGAACCCCACTTCAACTACAGGAACACCAGACTCACTCTTGAGGGAGGGGGGACAAAACTGAATTTGTCCAGGAGTGGAGACTGATCCAAGCATTATTGGGTCAGTGGGACCATAGGACTGTCTGCTCCCCGCCCAGGGAGGGGATGGGGATTTGCAGAGAAGAAAAATGACCAGATGTGGTGGGAGGGGGAAGGGACCTTGAATAAGGATATACAGGGATGGAAAAAAAAAATTCAAAGGGAAAGCTGAACACAAAGTAAATATATGTGTAGCAATCTTATTTGCATTACTACCCTTGATAAGTCATGCTTATGATTCTTATCCTCTTTATAGTTATTGTTAACTTTTCCGCATTTTAAATTCATTTTACTGTTTTTTTGATAAATAAATAAATTTTTTTAAAAAAGAAAAAAATATAATGTTATTTGAATTGGAAGATGAATTGCTTGCATTTCTGTGCATTCTTTATATTCCAAACAAGATCAAAAGCCTGAACCCAGGTAATGGTACTTCTGCTCCCCATGCTGCCTATTATTTACTATGAATCAGTTGCCCCATCTTCTATGACTCTCCATGCTTCCTCCTAACTCACCATCCAGTATGTATTCCCTGCTGGTGAAGGCATGACCACATTACCTTATCACATTGTCTTGGGTGCTTGTGAACATTGCCAGGTGTCCCTGTGCTGGTAAGCCACATGTATAGTGTTTCACTTTGGGAACATACCAATGTTTAAACAGCAAGTGAGCACATTTTCACTGAGGCTCATTTAAGTGATTAGGAATCAATTTTTACAGACTGGTCAAAATTTACATTTGTACCCATTACCTTCTCTGTGTTAATTTTCACAAAAAAACACTCTACTACCTTCGAGAATATGCTGCCTTGGGACAACAGATACCATTTATTTTATTTAATTAATGTGTATATATGTTTGTGCAGTTGTGTGTAAATGCACCACATGTCTATGGAGCCCAGAAAAGGGCAGCCTCCCCTTTCCAATTGCAGCTAGAAGTAGTTGTGAGTTACTATGTGAATATAGGGACTAAAAGAGGGTCTTCTGCAAGAGCAGTAAGTGCTTTTAACTACTAAATTATTTCCAGCCTCAGATATCATCCTTTTTTGACATTTTATTTTTTATTATATATGTATGGGTGTTTTCCCAGCCTATGTGTCTGTGCATGCAGCACCCATGGAGCCCAGAAGACAGTGGCAGATTCTGTGATCCTGGAGTGAAAATGGTGGTTAGCAACCATGGGTGTTGGGAATCCAATGTGGGTCCTTTGGAAGACTATCCATTGCTCTTATCCACTGAGCCATCTCCCCAGGTTCAGATACAATTTTCTTCACCGTGAATCTACAAGACCAGGTTGTAGAAGCTTAGATTCTGCTCTGTAAACACTTAAGCAAAAATCTGAGGAATAAGATACAAAAGTATATTTGAAAGCAATAGCTCTCTCTATTTACATTTTTAACCCCCACCCTGGTACCAAGAAGATGCTCATATAATCATATACAAACGTGTGTGTGTGTGTGTGTGTGTTTGTGTGTATGTGTGTGTGTGTGTGTGTGTGTATACCCTCAAGTGCACAGAAGTCTTTGCATGATGGGGGTACTATAGCCAAACATAATTTAAAAATAGGACTACAGATTTATCAAGTAGCAAAGTAACATAGAAAATATTATAAAATAAAAATGGCTTTCACTGTTTAGCCCTATACCCATTCAAAATAGATATCAAGTATGTGTGAAAGATTATAGCAAGACTGTATATATCTGAGCTTTCTAATTCTCTATAATTACTGATTTTTCTACAGTACAAAGGCATTTACTTGATGTGGTATTGAGGTTAAAGTATAGTGCCTTTTGCATGCTAGGCAAGCCATGCAAGGTAAATTAATTTAAAATCTTACTAATTTTTCAAAATTGTGAACTTAAAACTAACTCTTCAACATCATCAACATTTACTACTAGAATAAAATATACTACTAGAGTACTACTTCTACATCATATATATAGTTATACAAATTAAATACTTTATAGGTGGTTATAATAATTGCATATAACCCTATTGGTTATTATTACATGTAGTAAATAACATAAAAGTATTGCACAACATATATTCTTGTACACACATGCGTGCACACACACATACACACATATATATGCGTATATATGTTATATGTGTGTGGGATAAGTATATATAAGCAAAAGCTGAATTTCTCTTATTACTTTGCTTCCTTTATATTACAAGCTGCAGCACACCAGTGACCACCCTTTCTATATCATTCCTGCTCCCCATTATTTTCTCGCATTCTCTCTACTGCCTAAGTTGTCCTTTCTTCTTTGTATTTCCAGATTATCGTGCTGACTAGCCATGGATCCATCCATCATGTGTTCCTGGGTGGTTTGTGAAGAGCATGCACGTGCGCACACACACACACACACACAAAGCACAACACAGGACTAGACATTTCTAACTTTACTGGTGTGGAGCAAGAAAGATGTTCTGTTGATGTGAGTACTTTACTGTAGTAGTACCTATTACATGCAGACATTCTGCCCTCTAGAATACACCTGATTTTCGGACAAAAGCTTTTTCCCTTTTTATCATTTTTTTAAAGGTATTCCTCTATACTTTTATTTACAGCCTCCCCTTGACTGAGACATCTATCTTCATATAGAACAATCCTGATTATGGTTCAGTTCGACTTTATTCCTAAAATCTATTACTGGGTTATTTTCTCACTTACCTAATATCTTTGAAGCATGTAAGCTTCCAGGAAGTAGTTTAGAAAATGGAGAATTATAATTAGAAAGATCAAACTCTCTCTTGGCCTAGAGCTTATATGTAAACACCAGCTAGGAAATTTATGGGTATTAATGATCTTATATAAGACAATGCAGTCTAAAGAGATTTTATTAAAAAATAATAGCACAGAAATATACAATTTTGAGGAAAATGTCTTTAGACAGGCTGGTTTAAGAAGGTAGCATCAAAAACTAATGTTTAAGTTAATATTTGATAAAAATACAAATGCTAGCTGTGGTAGCATTAGAAAGTAGTGATTCCAAGTAGAGACAGTGCAAAATGAATGTGGAAATGTGCTGGAACATTTTGCATAAACAAAATGAATATCAGCATAGCTTAAACAAAAGTAAAAAGGAAGGAATAGGAAGAGACATCAGAAAGACAAGAAGGCATGTCACATTTAGGTTTGAAAATCATATAAGACAAAATGACAGCCTACAGAATGAGAAAAGATTTTCACCAACCCTACAAGTGATAGAGGACTGATCTTTAAGATACATAAAGAACTCAAGAATCTAGAGCCCAAAACCTTGAATAACCCAATCAAAAAATGGGGTTCAGATCTAAAAAGGGAATTCTCAGCAGAAGAATTAAGAATGGCTGAAAGGCACTTGAAAAAGTGCTCATCATCTTTAGCCATCGGAGAAATGCAAATCAAAACAACTTTGAGATACCACCTTACACCTGTTAGATTGGCTAAGATAAAAGACACAGGGGACAGCCTATGTTAGAGAGGATGCAGAGCAAGGGGAACACTCCTCCATTGTTGGTGGGAGTGTAAGCTTGTTCAGCCACTTTGGAACGCAGTATGGTGGTTTCTCAGAAACTTGAGAATCAATCTCCCCAAGGACCCAGCAATATCACTTCTGGGTGTATACTCTAAAGATGCGCAGTCATACTCCAAAGGCATTAGCTCAACTATGTTCATAGCAGCATTATTTGTAATAGCAAGAAGCTGGAAACAACCTAGATGTCCCTCAACTGAAGAATGGATTAACAAACTGTGGTACATCTACAAAATGGAGTACTACTCAGCAGTAAGAAAAAAAAATGATATCCTAAAATTTGCAGGCAAATGGATAGACTTGGAGAATATCCTCCTGAGTGAGGTATTACAAACTCAGAAAGATAAGTAGGGGATGTACTCACTCATTAGTGGTCTCTAAACAAACAAACAAGAAAAAAGCCAAAGAAAATCATATAAGAATTTAATGGTAAAAATGATATAATCTTATTTACTTTAAATTGGTCTTCAGGTATAAGAGAAAGAGTAAAAAGCTTCCCCTAATGTGTTCTTTCCTGTATTTGCTTAAGTTAAAGGGTCTGAAGACGAGCAGTTTATCTAGGTGAGTCCAGCAAAATCACAATGTTTCCTCAGAGAAGACTTTGAGTCAAAAATGAATGAATGTCACGTAGTACTTGTCATACCTCTTGTCTGATCTTAAACCATGTTTAAGTTCATGTGGTTGACAGAACTGTAAGATAACGTTCATGTTTCAAAATGCACTTATGTACTAATTAATTTATATTACCAATATTAAACCAATCATAAAATAATTTTTAAAAACTGAAGATTGAAATCAGTTATTGTTTTTATTGTCCTACTTTTAAAAACCATCTTTCCCTTTCAAGCCAATAACTAAACAAATATATAAATGTACATTAATGGATACCTTAAAACTCCCAATCTTTAGAGTTTTAAAAGTCCTATTGGGAGAAAAATTGGAAAAACAGGTAGTAGCGTTTAGTGTTATTATTTGAAAGCTGAGGATGCTTCTCCAAAGACAACTTAAAATTATTCTATAAAAAGCAAACACAGCAGATAAACCTACTTGAAAATCTATTTCCATGACAACAGAAAGAGAGCATTAAAGGGTCAGTACACCTCTGCAATATGTTGTGAAAACACGCAGTTATCTTAAATATTTTTAAGAAAAAATATAACTCTTTACCATACATTTTAAATTCCAATTATGTGAAAAAATGAAGGTAGTTGCCCCTTTAAAAGAAAGAGGAGTAAAAGCCAATGTTAATAATCACAAGCAGATTTTATATTTGTTCCAAGAGATATAGAAATAAAATATAAAACTTTTCATACAAAATACATGCTCTAGCTTCTGTAACTGCCACATAATTTATCATAAAAAAAATTATCCCGATAATCATATTGGTTTTAGCTAATGAGTACTGGTTGTGAATATAAATGGCACCATAATAATTTTTAATATCAAAAGAAATTGATGGAATTATATGATTTGAGATACATAAATTCAGTTCTGGGAATAAAAATGTTGAGGATTTTGGTTTAACATACAGAAAAAAATGCTTAAGAATTATTTTTTTTAAAAAAAATCTTTCCTTCCTTATGGTAACAGCAATGTTTGGCCCAGAATTCATTTTGGGGGATTATGCTTTCAAGACTTTCTAAACCTAAAAATTCTCCAAAAGCAAATTCAACATTGGATCATGAGAGATAATTTCAACTATGCTATTTCATGTGATACATATCACATTAACGTAGACTGAAGGTGTTATATATTATAATATGGTCTTTGCAGCAACCCTGTATGCTATGGAAGACAGATACTCCTGACATTCTCTCAGCAGGTGAGGTTTGTTTCTGCTCTCAAACACTACAATCTATATGCTCCCAAAAGAAACATATGAATTTATTTCTCTAGCCAGTTCTTTCTCTAGTCTATGGCATCATATTACAGTCCAATAGTCACAGATATATAGCAGTTACATAATGTATTTTAATATAAATATGCAGTTCTTCCTTTTGCTTAGCCAGTGTTTTTAAACTGCAATATGTTTTTTGAAATAATTTAGCCTAAATATAAAGTAATAAAAATACACTACTTAATGTGACCCTCTGGATGTGGATGACAGCTATGTGGCTTGGGCAGTTGCTGGGGCCTCTGGCAGTGGGACCTGGATTTTTTTTTATTTTTATTATAAGTAAAGTCACATTTTCTATCCATGTATATCCTTATTCAAGGACCCTTCCCCCTCCTATCCCCTCCAGTCACTCTCTCTCCTCCACAACTCCTTGATTTATCCCTACCAAATGACCTGCCATTTTAAGGCCCAATCCCTGTAGAGAGATACCATGATCTGCCTTGATTCAGGGAGGAGGGGCTTGGTCCTACTGTATCATGATATGCCAGACTTTGTTGACCCCTCATGGGAGGCCTTATCCTCTCTGAGAAGTGGATGTGGAGTGCAGTGGCGGTGGGGGGGGAGGTGAAGGATGAGGGGGAGGAGGAGAGGGAAGTGGGACTCTGATTTATATATAATTTAAAAAAAAACTTAAATAAAAAAGTTAAAATAGTAAAATAAGCTACTTAATGTGACTTCATCTGTCAAATTACTTCATGATAAGAACCCAATGATATTTTTGGACTATTTTATGTCAAAATATGGCACTTAAGATCCATGAGCCAAGACATTTTTCCTTATTTAGCTTTAAACTTGCAAAGAGATATAATACAAATAGTCACAAACTAAAATAGTTGCTTGAGCTCAAAATAGATGACACTTTGGTTAAAGACAAAGAAATAGCACATTCCAATTAACTCTAAATGAAGTTAAGAATATTTCCCTCAGAATCTAATATAATGATTTTCAATGGACGCCCCACTGAATGTTTCTCCTAGAAAACATAGTTTCTACATGGACAGAACAATATTCTACAATCAAACATTAATTTTTTACTTCTCTATCTGGTTTATATATTTACTTCTTCTTGCCTACCCTCAGTTTCTGAGATTTTCTCAGATAGTTATGAAGCATCACAGCTATAATTATACAGCTGTAAGAAAAGTAGGATGAAAACAAGGCTGCCAGAGTATGATTTTTGCTGTAATTCCCTAGTCTTCATAGTCTCAGATAGAAGCTCCCAACGAAAGCCTTTTCCACATGAATAATTTCCTATTTACCTCTGAGAGCTGATGAATTCCAACTAGCTATTGCTGTTGGGATGAGTTAGACAGATAATTTCTTAAATGGAAAGCTTCAGATTTCTTCCTTTTCATTTTATAGTCAAGTTTTTAAACTATCTCACAGTCCTCAAAATAAAATGTTGCATAAAATTCTGCAAGTTAAAGGTCAAACCAAGTTGTAATTAGTGCTTTAGAAAGTGACTTAAAAGTTCAGTCTCACTTTCTGAGTACAGCCTCAAACAGGATGATGAAATCCTACCTTTTGATATAGGGTTTGACTTAGAAGAAGACCTCTTTTCTATTCTGCCTGAGGTGTGGGCTTTGACTACAGCACCACTCCCTGAAAACGGCTTTTGGAAAGTTATTATCCAATTGCAGCTTCAATTTTTAAAATAAAAATTTTCATGAAGTTATTCTTTTCACAATATACCTACTGTAAAAGATTATTCTAAATTTTTAGAGATAATGTGTATAATGCTTTTGATATACACATATAATATAAAATAATAAATATTGTGATTCAGTATATAACAAAGACAAACATCTAATAAGTATAGTTGCTATAATCAATAATCAAAGAAAATGTTATCATTATAGTATTCTGTTTATGTGTAGAGGTTAACAAAGCAGTACTTATAAATAAATGAAAAGAAAATGGTGAGAATGAGTACACATCCTGATAAGAAAAACTGAAAAATCATTCAATTTTAATTTCAGGTAGTCTATTGTTCAACTGAGGAAGATGTTGAACTTCCTAAAATATTTCTGCATGGAAATTATTTTCATGATTACAAAATATATAATCTATTTTGTTAATATGCATGAGCTTTACAGGACAAAAATGTTTCTTATATGAAAGCATAAGCCATGTTTTCCATGCAAATGTAAGTGCTGGTTAATCTGGTAATAAATTCAGCACTTCTTCAGCAAATCCTACGGCGTGCGCCACCACAACCGGCAATATCGACATGGTTCCTTATCCTCTTAATCCTTCCTTAGGTGGGCTGTTAGGAATAATTACAGACAATCATGTATAAGCACAGGATATATGTATCATTCCTGAGAAGGGCAAGGATTTTTATATTTTTTATGAAATTAATGTTACAAGAAATGGAACCTTTACTTATGGAAACATTGCAAAGTGGAGCAAAGTTCCTTTCCATCCTATTGTAGATACCAAATTACTAACTGATAACAACCCATTAATGCCTCGAGGGTAAATATGATTTCAGCATAATCTAGACTGTTATGGTTAGTTTAAAGATGGTTTCACTGACAAAAGATGAAAATAATAATGGCACTCCATTAAGACTAATAACTACATATTAGTATTTGGCAACACAACTACTTGTTTTTCATTTGGAAGAACATTTGCATTATGTATAGGGTATCTTTCCCAGTCAAAGTCATTGTTCAGGTGGAGACACTGATATTCACAATAAAACATAGGATAAGACATAAATGAGCATTAATTAATTATAATAAAAGGAATATGTGTTTTAGTAAAAAGATTTCTCAGAAGAGATTTTAAAGGGCTCAAAAAAATAAATATATTTGGGCACATGGACATCAAAAGTCTTCACTAATAATGAGAAAAATCATGAATAGAGTGCTGATTGGATGTGTTTGGGAAGAACAGAAGATGCAAAATTATTAAATCATCAGTGAGTTTCCATCTGCTTTTCTCGTGAACATCTGTAAAAAAATGTAAATCCGACAATCACTTAAAAGATCTGTGAGAGCTTTGGGAACTTAATTTGAAGTTGGAGAAGATAATCTTAAAGGACTTTGATCAGAAGGACATGAGTCTTTAGCATTTAGCAATTAATTCTAACAGAGAAGGTAGACAGACATGGCAGTAAATAAAATTTTATTATGATTCACTCTTTTTTAATGATTTTTTTAAATTTATTTTTACAGAATAAAGTCTTTTTATCCATGTATTCCCTTGTTCCAACTTCCTTCCCCCTCTGGACCCCTTCCTGTCAGCCTTCAGCCTCCCTCCTACCCTTCCCCCCATCACCTCCCCAGAAAAGGCAAGAAGTCCAAGGTGGATCAGCTCAGCATCCACTCCAGGCAGGTCTGATTTCTTCATCCTAATATCAAGACTGGATTAGGTGTTTCTCTGGAGGGAATAGGCTCCAGGGTGCCAGTCCATGCACAGACACACAGTCTGAACCCTCTTTTTGTGGTTCCACATATTGCCCATGTCAGCGCACAGTTGCTTATCTGTGGAGGGTCTAGCTCCTTTTCCTGATGGTTCCCAGGTGGCTGTTCTTGATTCAGTGATCTCCACAGAACTCCAGCCAAACTGTGAGAATTTTCCTTATAGTCCCTATCCTCTTGCTCATATAGAGTCTCCTCCCTCGCTATCAGCTGGACCAGGGGCTCAGCCCAGTGCTCAGCCATGTATCCTTAACTAGACTCTATTCATTGTTGGACGTAAGTTCTGTAATGGCACTTAGGGTGGCTATTCACTTGTTTATAGGGGAAGTGCTGTTTAGGCAGCACTTTCACTGTTGGGTGGAGACCTATAGGATATAAAAACAAAGTAACAAGTTTACAAAGAGTGACAGTTGAGATGTAAGATAGAAAATGTGTAGATTTTTGTAAATAGATTTCATAAGTTTAAAGAAAGAAAATTGTGGATATGACAAGAGGAAGAGAAGGAAGAGAGATCCAAATGATAAAGATGTCACTAATTAAATTTTGAAATTAAATAACAAACATTCACGGTAAGGCAATTAAATATTATTCATGTTGACTTTAACAGACTTTTATAACATTTAAGAAAATGTAGGCAAAATGCAGGCTAGGAGGTACATGCTTATGCCTTGAGTAGTTTAATGATCCATGGTAAGTTTCTTTAGGATCCTTATGGATCCTAATAGTTGTATTTCTAGTGCATTATAATAAGTAATTATATATTAAATATCCATTATGTATATAGTTGCAGAAATATGTACAAGGTATATGGGAAATAATATATGAGAAATACTAGTCCATATATACTGCATATATGCACTGTATGGAGATTTTCTCTTCATGGTCTATTGCCAACAGGATTTTCAACTAGAAATATTTCTCCATGGATAGAGAACATAACTGTAGCCCTTTGTTTCTTGAGGACTTCATCCTCCAATTTCTTAACAGCCACTCTTGTAGGTAAATTGGGAAGAATATGTTCATTTCACTGTAGAAAAGTCCTAGCTCCCTCCTTAACCTTGACAGGAATTAGGACATAGCATCTAGGAATAAGGATGCCTCACTTCAGTTTCATGGTTTGCTCCACCTAGGAGCTTAAGAAAGAGGAGAGGAACTACTGTTCATATGATGCAGAAATTTTATTAACATTCAAGATCTATTCTGGTTTTCAATGCTGTAATGAATTTTAAATAGTTTTCCGATCTACATTTAACAACATATTTCTTCAATCTCTTTAAGCTTTCAAGAAATACCTGTTTTAAATTTTAGACGTGAATCAGCATTGGCTTAATAAACAAATATTGCCAGTGGCCTCACACATGGTAAAACAATATATGAGGAAAGCACCAACCTTGGGAAATGGTGATATTAAAACAACAGGTAGAGCAGAAAACCAAGTAAGGATCAAACACAGGCAAACCTGCTCCTATGAGAGATGCTGGGCTCCCCATACTGGATTTGTTCAAACAGTCTGTTATATGCTATCAGGAAATTATGATATTAAAAGATCAATATCTCTACTCCAATTATTCAGTATTAATTTTTGGGGTTATTACATACAAAGGAAATTACCCCAAATTCTGTAGTATAAAATTTCCTTAGAAAAGAGAATGGAAAATAGATGATCATTTGATAAAACAATTTTATAATTTTTAAAGGCTGTAGACAGAAAATAAACTGATAAGAAGCCAAGAACATTTATAGAAGCAAATGCATAACCAGAAAAATACAAAAGAAAAATAATTTTTAAATTTTTTGTTTTTTTCTTTTTTCTTTTTCAGGGTAGAAGAGACAAGGTCTCATTATGTATCACATAGAATTTACTAAGAAGCCCAGGATAGCCTCGAATTCACAGAGCTCTATCTACATCTGCCTCCTAAGTGCTGGAATTAAAATCATTCACCACCACACCTGGCTAAATTAAATAATAAAATGTTAAGTGCTTCTTCAGCACACAGCTTAATTTTCATTCTTGCTCCACTTTCTAGTTTATTAGGTCAAAGATAAACCAGCCTTATAGTGGCTGATATTACAGCATTAACCCTGGATGGTTTAGAGTCTGGAAGACCTTTGAATTTGTAATAGTACCAAATGTTTGTGCATGTATTAAAGCGTTTTAAAAACTGAAATGAATAGATGTGTGGAGAATAACTTTGGTGCACTAAGTACATAATAGTTAATTATCTCTTTTATGTGACCTATATTCTGCTTTTTAAATATTTTTAAAGGAGTTTGGGAACCTGGTCAGGTGTCAGAGTATTTGCTTAGCCTATATAAATCTCTGAGCTAAATTGCCAGCCCCCTCATAAACACAATATAGTGGCCCACTACTCAGGAAATAGAGATTCAGAAGTTCAAGGTTATTTTCAGCTACATAGCAAGTTTGACACAAGCCTGGACTACATAAAAACATATCTTATATTAATGGCAATAACAGTAATAATAATAATCTTTTGTTTTCAAAAAATATAAAAAATTCAGTAGCAATATGAAAAATACTAGTCAAATGCCTTCTGAACTACAGCAAGGTGGAAATCAGAGAACCTGTGTAAATTATTTCAAAGCAACATATCAACTAAAATGTAGTGAAGTATCTAGGTCAACAACACTCAATAAACATTGTCATTCCATTTGCTAATACTGTCTTCCAATATACTGTTCAGTTATTGTTGGCATTGATTTCACACCCTCTTTAGAGGACCCACATCTTGCAAAAGCTTGTAGGGGATTTCAGATCATTGTTTGTTCACTTGCTTTATTTTTCCCACTATTAGTAATTTAAAGGGAATACTTCAAATCACTTTGGTTCAAAGAGATTAAAGTACTGTAAAAATAGATTACACCTCTATTTCTAACAACTAATACATATTTAGGGTGATTATTTCAACTCAGCTCACAAAATTGAAATGAGTTTTTTTTCTTTTTTTTTTTTCTTTTTTCTTTTTTTGGCTTGTTATCAAAAATCTTAGCTTGATGCTACCTTTAAAAGAGTTGGTAAAGCACCCTTCATTATTACCCTAGGATGTGTGTGTGTGTGTGTGTGTGTGTGTGTGTGCATGTTGTGTTCTGTGAGAGTGTATGTGCTGTGTGTGTACCAGATTCTAGCTAAAAGCGCAGAGCTGAAGCTTATTTAGAACATTACAAAATAGTACAACACAAATCAGACAAAAAGTGGGACTTCAAATTCTTTTTATTGTTGTCAAAGCCACAGAAACAGTGAGGTCAAGTTAAAAAAAAAAACAAAACAAAACAGGAAGTCTGCATTTCTTTATACAAAGAATTAATAAGATTACCTGCAATGGCATGCAATGCTTTTATGTAATAGATTATGTTCTAAGGAATTAAAACAAAAACTGGAAAGGAAAATAGCCAACAAATAAGTGTCCTGGCAACCTGAGAACTCACATGACTCTTTTAGGTCTTATTTCTAAGCAGTACTTTTGTGTGAAGATATTATGGTATTAATACCATTCAGTTACCAAAAAATAAAAATAAGAAACCTTTAAGCCTTCTTAATAAAAACAGACAATTGTAAGCTGAAAAGTGCTTAACAATTTCCGTGCCAAGGAATATTTATGCAAAGTAATTTATAGCTTGTGCAAGGTAATTTCAATTTTGTGAGTTGAGTTGAAGTAATCACCCTAAATATGTATTAGTTGTTAGTTGTTCAAGGTTAATGTGACTATAGATGTCCATCTCTGAGTGTCTGGTCTCCAAGGAAAGAAACTACCGTCTTGAGTCATTCAGCTGTTCCTTATTGCAGAATATCATCTCAGCTGAGATCCTTGACTGTTTAAACTGCCTTATAAAATATCTAGCTGTTCCTTTCCATGTTTTATATGAAACTCTGCCCTAATTGCACAAGGCCTGAAGGGCTAAAGTATAAAATTGGAGAAGCCCAGCTGCTGGGGGAGTGGGGGTGGGGAACGGGGGTATTCTATCTTTGTAGCCAAGGAGACGTGCAGCTACATGCTTTGTAGGGCTTTTCAAGCACACCCTGTTAGAAAAATACTCATAGTTCTTCACCCAGGCTCCATTATAAAGCCCAATAAATGGATTGACTCCCCAGAGTGAACCTTAGCAGAACCTGCCTGTATTATCCTTAATGGAAGATTTAGTTTAAGAGGTAGGAGTTTCTTTTCTGTTCTGCCCTGAGAAGGATTTTAGCAGTTTCACTTTATTTTTCAAAATTTAAGGTTGAAAATTGAAAAAAAAAAAAAGCAATTTGCTTAAACATTTCAATAATTTACAAAATAAAGAGTGTTCAATAAAACAAAAAAACAGAATAAAACATAGACAAAGTGTATTTCTTAATTGGTCAGATGGACTGCAAAGATTGTAAATCAAAGTTCTTGCAATCTGATGTTGGTTAAGAAACAAGCACATGTTTAAAAAATACATTTGGGTTAGAACAAGAGAGAATAGAACCAAGATATCTAGATAAAGACACAGAGATCATCACACACACACACACACACACACACACACACACACACACACACAAGGTTAAAAGGTTCAAAGGAGAATAAAAAGAAATTATATACTATGAACACCAGGTTGAATATATAATCAACAAATTATATAAACCTGCTTTGACTTTCAGATGGATGTCAGAATTTGAATTTTATTTAATAACTGTGGAAGCTCAAATAGATAAACCCCTGGAATTTAAGAATAAGATTTGAGTGAAAGCATTATGAGTGATTTACAAATTCATGAATATAAAGAGAGATGGAAAGGAATAGGGCAAGGATGAGCAACATGGTACTAAATTGCCCATAAATGAGAGAGAACATCTCCAGATATTGTCAATGATTTTGACACAAACAAGAATTAGAAGACAACTGTTCACTTTTTTGAGATGCAGAATGTCTGGACCTCCAAGAAAATGCCTCACTTTTCCCAAGGTGAGGCATTTAGATAAAGACATCACACTTTCAGGGCTGGGAAAAAGTTTTTCTTGCTAAAAAGGATGTCATTCTCCTTGGCTCTGGCAAGAGA
This sequence comes from Sigmodon hispidus, assembly GCA_004025045.1. Lineage (NCBI taxonomy): Eukaryota > Metazoa > Chordata > Mammalia > Rodentia > Cricetidae > Sigmodon > Sigmodon hispidus. The sequence continues at coordinate 14,355 of PVIH01020791.1, forward strand.
AACATGTGTCTCTTTAGTTCACATGTGGCTGTGGTACATACTAACTTGTCAAGGTCAATTCTAGCCTCTAGGCTCCCCCAGTTTACAGGCCCCGTTTTTCCCACTGCCTTTTATCACTGGAAATGTTCCCTTTGCTCCTTGCCTTAGCAGTTTGGAATAAACTTTTCCCCTTTGCTCTACAGAACAGCTATCTTTTTGCCATAACTATTTTTATTTACAGAGAAAGCAGGATTTATAAGAAAAAATAACTTATTAACTTTGTTACTTAGGCCAGATCCCAGGGCTAGGTCATACTAAGCAAATTTCCCAACAGTGAACTGAATGTCTCAGCCCAGAGGGAAATTTCCAACTTTAACTTCATTTATTAAAAAAGAAAACTATAAAGCATATAGCCAACACTTAGTCTCAAGATATTAGAGGAAGAAGAACAAACTGAGCCTAAAGCAAGAAGCAGGGAAGATGTAAAACATGGAATAGACACAATCACGTTGGAAAAGAACGAAACAGTAGAGTTAGAACTTTCAAACACTGAATAAAATTACTGAATCTTGAACCATTCTTACCAAGGATCGAAAATAGAGAGGCTGCTTGTTATCTGTAAGGAAAGGAGTGGGGACGTTAATCAAGCAGCTTTTCTCACTTGGTGAGCACAAGGAGTGACCACCAATGCGTGGGTGGGAAAGGAGGAAAGAATCTGTGAGCACCCATTCTCAAAAAAAAATGAATATGTGAAGAAATCAATGACTTCCATGGAACAGAGACATTAGCTTCAATTAACACAGGAGTTACAGACATTTCTCATAGCACTGTGCTTATGTACACTGAATACATAATTCAAGACATTCTAAAAGCAATGAAGAAGACATGGAAATATCACATGCATCTTCTAGAAGACAAACTAGAAAATCAGAGTGTTTATACAAACACCTGGATATTCTCATAAACTATTACATCAAGACTGGAGGAAAGATTAGCTTTAGTTAGGCAAACTTTAAGTTTGATCATATTGTTATATTAAATCACAGCCAAACTTGGTATATATTCTCCTGAATGGCTTTCTAAAACTATAGATCCTGCTTTGTCTATAAATACCAACGGCAGTGCTATACGCTGTTTAGTTATTCCATATCCAAGTAACAGGGAGTCCTGACGTAGTCAACTTTTTATTTTCTTAATATTTATGCTCTCAATCCTATTTCAATATGTGCTACTAAATAATTTATACAGTTTCATTTCATTTGTATGTTTTATTTATTTATGGAATATTAAAAAAGGCACGAGACTGTTTTCTGCTATATATACTCTATCTAAATTACCCATAGTTTTCTGACTTTGAGTTTTGTTTTCTGTTCTAATACTTTAACATAGCTACAGATCACTGTCATCCACAGAATCATAGTGCACAAACAGAACTTTCTCTAAAACTGCAAATAAACATTTTTGTAGTTACTAAGGTATAAATAAATATGTGCTAAGAAATCAAATGTCATCTGAAAACTAGTTTGTTCTCATACAAACTCATAGAATCTATATGAAGATAGAGTGTTGATGAAGATTATTTTAGAATAAAAAGTAAAATCATTGAATATACTGGATGCTCTCTGGTCATGATTAAAAGAGACTACTAGAGCAGAAAGATTTAAACTAGAATAGGGAGCAGAAGGCATGGGAGGGGAAGAGATAGAGAGGGATAAATAACATTAAGGACTTTTGTAAAAGGTAATATGAAAGTTTACAATTATAGAAACTTCCAAAAATAAATACACATATAAAAATTTACATTTTATTACATATTACATTTTACTTACATACTATTATTTAGAATAACAAATAAGTGACAAGAACAGGTAACTTCTTTTGAAGTTGTGGGTTAGTGAAGACCTACAGACTCCCCAAATTACACACTACTGCAATTGTTCTTTGTTACGCTCCAGAACTGAATAGTAAGATTCCATTGCAGAAAACACCACAATTTTTAGAAATGTTCCATGGAAAAATAATGCTGATATTGATCCAGAAGCTTAATTCCCACTATCTTTAATAGCATTGAAAGATGTTACATAATCTACCAAAGAAGAAAAACATTCATCAATGTTAACCAGATGTGAACAATGTGAACAACAGTAATGACTGGCTTGGCAAGATGTGCCTATTGGTGCAACAGTAGCACAAAAATCATGAGAGTAACCAATACTTTCAATTGGATTTGACTTGTTCCATTGCTGGGACAATTACTGGATCAAGAACCTATAGCTAGATGGGCCATAGGACCTAGAAAAGTACCTACTACTATTGTTCTGCTAGCTGAACAAAGTAGTAAGCTGACCTCTAGTGAGTACATATCTTTCAACTCTTATCTGAAAAGTTTATATTTTCAGTAAATGGTGGCTAATACTGAGACTTACAACTGGCCAATATGGGGACGCTGAAGCAAGTCCAGTCCTAAATGAAACACATAAACAGCAGTTCCTCCTCTCAAAACTGGAATTGTTGCTAGAGATGGTCGAAAATAATGTCTAAGAGCCAAAGGTAGCCAATGACTATAAGGAAACAGTGTTTCCTTAACAAGGCAAGAAAGCAACACATATTAATAACAGTGGGTATAGCAGCATGGACTCAACCTATGCATTTCAAAGCCAGATCATATCTCAGTGTGGATTTACTGCTCTATTAGACAGGCTTGTTGTGACAATGAGAACTGTGTATGAAATCCCAGCCCAGTCACAGAGCTTGCTATTGGCATCTGTTAGCTGCCTTTAGGAGAGACAGTTTTCTCTAAGAGTGCAGTCTTTGTTAAACCAACAGTGCTTCATAGGAGGAATACACACAAGGATATTTGGGGAGCACAAGTTGGTCTTGATGTGTTTTTTAAAAATGAGGACCCAAAGCAAGGTTGAGCAGATAAGAGAAGGGGTGGGTCTGAAAAGAATTGAAGAAAGACTGAATATGATGAAAACATATTATGTAAAACTCAAAAAGAACTAATATAAATAATAATATGTAGAGAAAAAAATGTTCCTTAAGAAACAAGACCATTACAGACAATGTTCAGGTTGATAGTCTACAGTCTCAGGTTTTCTGTTGATATAATAAAATACTCTAAAAAAAACAACTTCAGGGAAAATTCCAAGTTACAGCCCATCAAGCAGAACTTCAGAGCTTGAGAGAACTGATCATGTTGAGACTGCATCCAGAAAAGAACAAGAGGTATGGGCATGATAGTGCTCAGCGGGATCCTTCATTTTCACTTAGTCTGATGCCATGTTTATGAAATGATGTGGACCACATTCAAGCTGGGTCTTCCAACCCTATTAAACCAATTAAGAAAATTTATCACTGGCATGCCAAAGCCAGTCTAGACAGTTCCTTATTGAGGCCCCCTCCAGTTAATTCTAGATTGTGTCAACTTGACAATTAAAACTAACCATTATAGCTATGTTTGCAAATGTAATTAAAAAGTTATCTTCTGATTGTCTCAATGAGCATACAGAGCAAATCAATAAATTAACATGACAAACCTGATTTTTACAAGCTTAGTAAGAGAAAATTTCTTAAAGAAGAAGTCATTAAAGCTATACTTGAGCTACATTAATAATATTTTTTTCTCTATTTGTGTAATTGGGTCTTCTACAGATTGTTTGATATTTTCTAAATTCACTCGCTAATAAGGTAGATTGTATGTAAAAAATTCAAGTTGCTAATACTGCTATCACTGGCCCAGGAAGACTTGAATGAGAACAAAAATGCTAATCATACAGTAACCAATAATTTGAAACAGAAGTAATTAACATACAGAGACTCCACTCATAGCATCAACAACTATATGAAGATTAATTTATATAATGACTTGCTAGAGTTAGCCATAAAGAGTCTTCCATTTTAAATGGTCTTAATATCAAATTAACTTTGTTTCTATTATTTCAAATTACCTTTAGTTTCTATACATTTCATCTCATGACGTCTTTGATTCACTAGGATTTGAGTTTTGTGCAGGGTGATAGGTTTGGATATATTTGCATTTTTCTATACCATACCATCCAGCTATGCCAACATCATTTGTTAAAGATATTATTTATTTCTATTAAATATTTTGGGCCTCTATGTTGAAGATAAGGTGTTCATAGGTTTTTTGGGTTAATGCCCGGATCCTCAATTCATTTCCATTGATCCACAAGTCTGTTTTTATGCCAGTACCAGGCTGTTTTTATTACTGTAGCTCTATAGAGTAACTTGAAGTCAGGGTTGGCAATACCTCCTGAGGTTCTTTTGTTGAGTAAAATTGTTTTGGTAATCCTGGCTTTCCTGTTATTCCAAATGAAGTTGAGTATTGTTCTTTCAAGGTCCATAAAATATTGTGTTGAGATTTCGATGGAAAGTGCATTGAATCTGTAGATGGCTTCTGGTGGAATTGCCATTTTTACTATGTTGATCCTACCTATCCAGGAACATGGGAGAGCTTTCCATTTTCTGATATCCTCTTCAATTTCTTTCTTCAGTGATTTAAATTTTTGTCAAATAGATCTGTTACTTCTTTGGTTATAGTTTCTCCAAGGTATTTAATGCTATTTGCAGCTATTATGAAGGGTGATGTCTCCCTTATTTCTTTTTCAGCCCTTTTATCTTTAGTTAGAAGGGTTACTGATTTCTTTGAGTTAAACTTGTATCCTGCTACATTACTGAAGGTGTTTATCAGCTGTAGAAGTTCCCTGGTAAAATTTTGTTGGCCACTTATGTATACAATCATATTATCTGCAAATAGAGATAGTTTCACTTCTTCTTTTCCAATTTGTATCCCCTTAATCTCCTTTTATTCTCTTATTGCTTTAGCTAAACCTTTGAGAACTATATTGAACAGATAAAGGGAGAGAGGACATCTGTGGTGGAATATTCTCTGTATGCTGTAAATAAAGGACTGTCTTGGCCTATGTGCAACACTGTAGAAGTGGGTGGAGAATCAGAGGACAGGCAGGTAGGAGAAGGGCAGAGTTAGTCAGTCCCCATCTGACCCCTGAAGAAGACAGACATGTAAGAGATACAAGTGAGCCATGGGCTGAGCTACGTGGCAGGTTGATTAGTAGAAATGGGTTGATTTAACATGAAAGAGCTAGCTAGTAATTTGCTTAAGATATGGGCCAAACAGTATAAAGTATATAAGTGTCTGATTTATTTCTTTGGGGGACAAAAGCTGCCGGGGAACAGGTTCCAAACCTCTGGGCCTAAAACTGCCCGGAAGAACATCTACAACAGATGGCTTGCCAACGTGGGCCGAACACCTGCATAAATCCTGAGAAAGTTTTAAAAGCTTGAAACCGGTTCTAGAGCACTGAAACAGAGCCAAAAGTGGTTTTTTGAATTGTGTATCAGAATTGATTTATGGTACATAGACAGTGTGGTGTTCAGGTGGAATTTTTTTTTTTTAATCTTTATTTTATTTTTTTTCCTTCTTTATTTTGTATTTATCAAAAAAACAGTAAAATGAATTTAAAATGTGGAAATGTTAACAATAACTAAAAAGAGGATAAGAATCACAAGCATGGCTTATCAAGGGTGGTAATGCAAATAAGATTGCTACACATATATTTACTTTGTGTTCAGCTTTCCCTCTGAATTTTGTTTTTCCATCCCTGTATATCCTTATTCAAGGTCCCTTCCCCCTCCCACCACATGTGGTCATTTTTCTTCTCTGCAAATCCCCATCCCCTCCCTGGGCAGGGAGCAGACAGTCCTATGGTCCCACTGACCCAATAATGCTTGGATCAGTCTCCACTCCTGGCCAAATCCAATTTTGTCCCCCCTCCCTGAAGAGTGAGTCTGGTGTTCCTATAGTTGAGTGGGGTTCGAAGGGTCAGTCCAGGGTGTTTCTGATCCCAAGCTGTTCAGTGGTTGTGGTTTGCCCCTTGGGCATGTTTGGCTTCTTTTCTTGTTTGTTTGTTTAGAGACCACTAGTGAGTGAGTACATCCCCTGCTTATCTTTCTGAGTTTGTGATACCTCGCTCAGGAGGATATTCTCCAAATCCATTCATTTGCCTGCGAATTTTAGGATATCATTTTTTTCTTACTGCTGAGTAGTATTCCATTGTGTAGATGTACCACAGTTTGTTAATCCATTCTTCAGTTGAGGGACATCTAGGTTGTTTCCAGGTTCTTGCTATTACAAATAATGCTGCTATGAACATAGTTGAGCTAATAATTTAAAAATGGTGCATCCGCGGCACACAGCTTAAACTCATACATTTCACGGAAGGCTTGGCATAAGTGTGATTGATTTAAGGTTTCTACTTATATTGAACAGAAAGGAAATAGAGTTAAAAAAGGTTTTTCTGCTAGCAGCCTTTTCTGAGTCCGCTCTGGTTGCTGGCAGCGAGAAAGATGTGGCCTATGCACAGCACCGTAGAAGTGGATGGAGAATCAGAGGACAGGCAGGTAGGAGAAGGGCAGAGTTAGTCAGTCTCCATCTGACCCCTGAAGAAGACAGACATGTAAGAGATACAGGTGAGCCACAGGCTGAGCCACGTGGCAGGTTGATTAGTAGAAATGGGTTGATTTAAGATGAAAGAGCTAGCTAGTAATGTGCTTAAGATATGGGCTAAACAGTATAAAGTATATAAGTGCCTGATTGATTTCTTTGGAGCACAAAAGCCACTGTTGACCAGGTTCCAAACCTCTGGGCCCAAATGGACCCAGGGAAACCTACTACAACAGACATCCTTGTCTAGTTCCTGATATTAGTGGGATTGCTTTGAGTTTTCTCCATTTAGTTTGATGTTGGCTGTCGGTTTCTTATAAATCGCCTTTATTATATTGAGATATTTTCCCTGTATTCCTGATCTCTCCAAGGCATTTATCATAAAGGAGTGTTGAATTTTGTCAAAGCCTTTTTCAACTTCTAAGAATATGATCATGTGTTTTTTTTCCTTCAGTTTGTTTATATGATGGATGACATTTACGGTTTTTCATATGTTGAACCATCTCTGCATTTGTGAAATGAAGCCTACTTGATCATGGTGGATGATATTTTTTATATGATGTTCTATATGGCTTGCCAAAATTTTGCTGAGAATTATAGCATCAATATCCATGAGGGAAATTGGACTGTAATTCTCCTTCTTTGTTGCGTCTTTGAGTGGCTTAGGTATTAGGGTAATTGTGGCTTCATAAAAGGAATTTGGCAATATTCCTTCAGTTTCTACTATGTGAAATAATTTGAGGAGTAGTGATAACCCTTATCCCTCTGAAATCATGAACTCAAATAAACAATTTCTTCTCTAAGTTGTATCTGTCATGGTGTTCTCGCACAGCAACAAAAAAGTAATTAATATAGTTGCATACTTTTTGCTATTGGAATAGAGTCATGTCCAATTTCATCTTCAAAAGAGTTTGCATTATATGGAATTATTATGAGGGACCTTATTATTTGAGACATAACTAAAATAAGTAAATAAATAAAATGATTTATAAATGACTATTCTGTGTGTATTCTCTCTCCTCTTATTACTATTGCTGTTATCGAGAAAACCATCCTCTATAGTATAGTAAGGTAGAGAGGCTATGCACTACCCATCTATTAAATAATCATTTTAAACTTATTTTGACATTTGTTTCATCCAAAGTTTGCTTGTCTTTATATTTTTTTTTACTATGAATACATGATGTACTGAGATCTTCGTGTAAATTTCTTTTTTATTATGAATACAGTCATATTTTTTATCCATGTATCCCCTTGTTAAGACCCCCTTCTCCTTCCTGCCCCTCCCAGTCACACTCTCTTCATAGTATTTTCTCTCTTTATCTTTAGACTACTATGACTTTGAGTAATTGAGTGACCATTAACTAAAAATATATGTGATCTGCCTACAATTCTGGCTACAGAAAGAGATAAATATTGATTCTGAGATTTCTTCCTCACTATTCCCAGGCATGCTACAACATTTCATTACCAAGGCACAATTAACACATTTTTGCTGTAATTTCTGACACAGAGAAAATATCTGGCACATTCCACTGGGAATTTACAATTATAGTTCATGATATACAGTCTATATGCCTTTAAAAAACCCATTCTCTAAAAGTAACATGTTTTTATTATCCCTCAGTTTTGCAGTTTACAGCAGTGTATTCATAGGTATGTGAAGTCCACACACTGCTGCTATATGGTTGAGACCTACTCAGCACCATGGTGCAAGATGGTATACTCTATGCCCTACGTTAGATAGCACTGTCTGCTCCAAACTCAAATCTTTCTTTTTCTGTCCCTACACTCCCTCAGTTGGCTTGGAGGATGTCATTGATTTTCTTTTTTGGTAGGGGGAGGAATGGAAATTAGACATTTGACATTTTCCAAGGGAGCACTAAAGAAATCTCATGTTACAATGGTGAATTGGTATTTAATATTAACTATAATTAATAATTATTTTTATTATATTTAAAACTGAGGCAAAGAGGAATATTAAACTATTTATAAGGATCATATAATAATTTCTCTCTGTTTGGCTTTCTCTTGAGAATTAAAATGAGTAATACAGATTTCATTGGGAATGTTATATCAATACTCTGTTTTTAATTAAAATCATAACTCAGATTTTTATAATAAAAGTTCTCCAATTGTATTTTAGAAGCACAAGGGTTAATATGTAAACAATGCCAAATTTTTTTGTGATAAATAAAAGGTGTAAAAAGTTAATGCATTTGAAGCAATAAATTAACATGAAGACAGATGGTATAACTTTCCTGTGAAAATAAGATTCTAAATTTTACACTTCTGTAAAACCAAATGTGATTATCAGAATTCTTTCTCTAACAAGTCCTACTGGGATTGATAAAATTGCATCCCTTGAGTTTAGAAAAATGCTAATTAACTGTCACATAGTGCTAAAAAAATTTACTTACTGGACAAATATATACTCCTTGGTTTTATTTATCATGCTGTAGGTAGAAAAATTCAAAATACTAAAATATTAAATTTTGGGTGTAATACATACAGTGGGGAAGACCAATGAAACAAGTAGATTTGTAGAAATGCTCATGTTAAGATGAATAATGAAGGAATTGGAAGATTGCTCAGCTGGTAAATTGCTTTCTGTGCAAGTCTGAAAACCAGAGTTTGGATACACAAAACTCAGATAAATGTTCTGAATGTAGGTATTCACCTGCAGTCCTGGTGCAGGAGATGGTGAGCAAGTACAGGAGAATCCCAGGGACTTACTGACCAACCAGCCTAGCTTAAACAGTGAGAGAGATTTTGTCTCTAGGTCAAGGTTGAAAACAAATGAGGAAGACACTTGACATTGGCTTTCCTTAATGTGAGAAAACTGTTAAACATTCATATCTATTTAGTCCTCATACTTAAATGTCACATTAAGGATTATTACATTAAATACCATGCCATTTTAAATATTTTTATCCAGATGTTGTCACTACCCTTGAAAGACAAGTATTGAAAAATCATAACTCTATTAATTTTATTTTGTTAAAGGTACTTAATTTTTCTAAGATTTAACTTTTTTCATAAATGTCAGAATATGTAGTTTTAGAATAAATCTCTAATACTTGGAATATATAGTAAAATATAACTTATTTTTTGTTCTCCTTATGATTGATAATCAATATAGAAAAGGAATTTATTCTTTAAGAAGCCCTTAACTATATTCAAGAAATCCTAGTGTTTGTTATACTTAACAAGCTAATATGTTTCTGTTAAACTCCAGCTTCCTACATTCTCATTGGCATGACTTTCTTCCAATGTACAAAAGGATTTCAACAACTTACTAATTTCAAAAAAACAAACAAAAAAACATAGTGAAGAAAAATCCCTACAAGTTCCAGTAAATTATCTGTAGGAAATCAAATCTAATGTATTAACAGCTAGTTGAAAAGATAGGAACAGCAACGTTTTATAGAAGAGGTATGAAAGAGAACTAAAAGCATTGAGTGTTGTGTTCTTTTTGAAAGGAGGAATTTGCTCATCACATCGCAATTTACTATGAGTTGTGGAATATCAAAATCAGAGTGATGACAAATTTGAGCATGTATCATTGAACTCCCACATATAATTTGTTAGAGAAGCAAAGTGTTCCAGGAAAAAAAGAGAAAACAGGAAGTCAGAATCATTGTAATATTAAATGCAATTCCCAAGCCAAGGTTAGAATTAAAAAAAAAAAAAGATAAACCACATGGAGATGGTTCTCTAGAAATTTGAGAAAGCAATTCTTAAACTGGGATGTGGAAGGGGATGGCAGAGAGTTAGACACAGGCTAAAATGGTGAGACTTTCATAGAGATGTTGTCAAGTTTTCATGGGGTCTTAAGGTAAGAGAAATAGACAAGCTGAGAACATGAATGTAGCACAGTGGTGTAATAAGTGCTTAGAATCCTTATTATTCTAGATTAAATCTTCGTTTACACATACACAGAGATACACACATGCACACATACACAACAGAGAGGGGGAGAGGAGAGAGAGAGAGAGAGAGAGAGAGAGAGAGAGAGAGAGAGAGAAAAAAAAAAAAAAAAAAAAAAAAAAAAAAAAAAAAAAAAAAAAAAAAAAAAAAAAAAAAAAAAAAAAAAAAAAAAAAAAAAAAAAAAAAAAAAAAAAAAAAAAAAAAAAAAAAAAACCTAAAATGTCTTAGTATATTATTGAGTGATTTGAAATTAAGGTAAAAGTCTTTAAAGTAATATGAAAGGTCACAGTGATGAGATTGAGTGTGAAAAGAGACACATATAAGTGTTTTCAAAACTGGAAAATGGAAAGGAAAGCAAGGAAATGAGTCAAGAGGAAAAAAATTGTCAAGTTTACTTAAAGAGGAATTCATTTCGCAATTAATCTACCCTCTTGGATGTACCAGCTTGGATTAGAAAAAAAAATATCTTCCCTATTTTTCAGTCTGTGGATGTGATAAATATCCAGCTAAACACAGATTTGGAAACATGTCTTTATTCTGGATTATAGCTCCAAAAGGAATTAGTTCAGCACAGCAGGGAAAATGGAGCAGCAGGCAAGCAAAGCTTGGGGCAGAAACAGAACAGTGCCCTGTCATTGTGGATCTGCACTCTTGAAGCAGAGAGTGAATGAGAAATGGCACTGTGCTGTAAAACCACAAAGTCAGCCAGTGTACATGCACACTACCAAGGCTCCACCTCCTATAGGCTTCTCAACCTCCTCAAACAGTGCTACCAGCTAGGACCAATTAATCAAAAACATGAAACTATGGGGAGAGGTTTATTTCACATTCAGACCAAATCAGTAAATATTTTAACATTTCTGACAAGCACTGTTTTACTAACCATTCCTTTATTACTTTAACTTGATTTCCTCTCAAGTTTCAACCTAACTGTGCTGAAATGCAAAGTCTTTATTCATGCCTTGGCTTGCAAAAACAGAAGCAAAAGTAGTTTGTCTATCATCCTCTTGGTCAAGAATTATATATGTGTTCAGAGTTTAGACATAAAGATTACTATCAGAACATTGAAACTTGACATGTCCATGGAGAAAAGTTGTGAACACATACTTTCTCCATCCTGTGTTCCGACAGATCCTTTTAAATAACCACACTCAAATCCCCATGATTTGTTTTCTGTTGCTATCTTGGTTTTGTCCTTTTGAGGCCTTTTTTCCAGTCTATGAGCTTTTGAAATCAAACCAATATGATAGGCATAATGGCACATAACTTGCATCCCAGCCAGCACTTGGGAATCAAGAACTGGTGCACCAGGATTCTAGGTCACCCTTGGGTATCCAGAATGTTTGAGATTAACCTGGGATACAAAAGACCTGGCAACAAATGAACAATGCAAAATAAGAAAGTAATTTAAAATAATAAGCTTGTAAACTTCTGTTCACCTCAGTTATTCATACATATCTATATTTTTTTCCATGTATCCTTCATCTACCCACATGCTTTCAAGAGTAATAGACACATAGCTTGAAGACTGAAAAAGAAAAAGCAATTCTAAGTAATTCTAATATAACCACCTGAGTCAACTGGAGGTGGCAAAGAATCACCAGCAACACTGAGAACCCAATTAAATCAAAATAATAATAACTTATACTTTTATGATCTCCAAATCATCTCTGCACTTATCATTTCATCAACAATATAACTTATAATAAGTTGAATGATAATTTTCCAATTTCATCAAGATATTGGATTTTTCTAAGTATGTCATATAGCATGTCCTTAAAAACATCATTGCATGTATCAATTTAAAACAATGAATTCAGTTGTAAAAATCATATTTACAGCAAAATTTTTCTAGACTGAACTAACTGAGAAATAAATACATTATAAACCATCCCAGCATCTCCTAGGCACTGTTAACAGATGCCTCAAATGTAAGGATTTACTGTGATTTTCAAAGGTAGGTATTTAGAGAGTCAATTCTTTTAGCCTAGACCTTAATGGAATTCTTTATTAGTAATTAAGAAAGGCTACAGAATCTACACATAAGTGAGGAAAAAGTAATTACATGTAAATGTGAGTGTTGGTTTTACTCCTAATCAACCATTCAACTAGGTAACTCAAATGACCTTGTCTTGTCTTTTTCTTTTTTCCTCATAATTTGAGAAGATTAGACAAATTTTCAACAAGCTCAAACCTTTTAGAATTTTTACTGTGAATTCTCTATGCAGCTTAATTCCCATATGGTGCCTTTATCTGAAAATAGTACAAATGTGGGAAGAAACCTAGGAGGAGTGTGGTGGAGGCCCATCCCATGAGTATCAGATGAGGAATTGCATGAAGTTGCTTATATTAGAATCCAAGTGTAAAGACATCCTTAGCAGACTGGACTATAGGAATAACCATACTACTCATTCAATGGCCAGTGTCATGTTTAAAAGTCATTAAATAAATTGGATATAAAGCAGTAAGGAAGTTTAGAACCAAATATTAGATGTTGCATTTTCCTAACATATACTGTACTTTTTGTCCTCAAATTCTGGAGAGAAAATATGCCACTCTATTTCCAGTTTTTACTTCTGTTTGTAGAGAAGATACACTTCTCTCTGGAAAATTGTCTTTTGAGTACCATGGCAACCATATCCTTTCAGTCAAGTCTGTCCTGTGGGCTGCGCAATTTAAGACATTTGAAAATGCCACAGAAAAAAAGATAACACCAAACAGACATGAAAGGGTATGCTTGAGCATGAAAGTGGGAATTTTCTTAGTGTTCGCTTAAACAAAATGCCAAGAATGGGGAGGGTGAAGAGAAATTAACCAATCCAGAAATTCTGAAGAACCCAATACCCCCTCAGCTTTGCATTATGTCAGATGTGACGTTTGTTCCTTGCCTACTTTTTAGCATTGAAGTTGAAGACTGTGGTTAAGAAGGCAAAGGGTAGAAATGGTAAGTTTCTAGATAAAAGGTAAGGAAGGTTACAAAACATGGTGGCATAGTCCTTACAGGGCTTGTGTAAACAGGAGGTTCTCAAGGTCCAAGTGATCACATATTTTTCTATGACAGAAACCCATATTCCAAATATTAGAAGGACTAATTCTTCAGATTCTATGTCATCACAAAAATTGAGAGCCACTGACTGTTTGGTAATAGAAAGTAACATTTTCCTAAAGTAAGTGCATTGGAAAGGCATAGTTGTGGGGATACGGGATATAGCACAAGTTTCTAGAGATGAAGTTTACTTCCCTCTCCATTGTTTGGTGAATAGGGTCGAATAGGCAATTGCAGCCATTGTGTGACAATCAAAAAATTACTGGGTCTGGAGAGATGGAACAGCTGCTAAGGAGTAACTTGTTCTTGTTGAGGAACCAGGCTTGATTGCCAGCAGCTACACTGTGGGTGGTCCACAGCCATCCACAACTCCAGTTCCAAGGAATCAGACATCCTCTTCTGTCCTCTGTAGGTTCTAGGCACACACTTGGTGCACAAACATACATGTGAAATAAAATTTTAAAAACTCAACTTTTAAAAATAGATTCAACTTCTAAATGTGCAAGATCAGTAATCAAACTGCAATGTTATATTTTATACTTACATCCCACAGGACATCTTAGCATCCTTCTGTAGCAACACTGTAATTGTGGGGAAAATGACTTTTTTCTTATTAAATGTTATAGTCTAAAATTTCAAAATAGGTATTTTAAATAATTTAAGAGTTAATTTTATTTGCTTTAACGAAGGAATGCTAAATTATTGAATGTAATTGAGGTTTTTAATTTTTAAGTTTATTTGATATGTGTAAGTGTTTTTTCTACATACATTTATGTGTATCATATGTGTGCCCAATGCATGCAAAAGTTAGAAGAAGGCCATGGATCTGCTAAAACTGACATTGCTGGTGGTTGTCATCTCATGTGAGTACTTTAAACTGAACCAGTGTCCTCTGTATACATAACAAGTGCTCTGAATTGCTGAACCATCACTCCATTCTCAAACTGATATTTTTAAAGTCTTTTCTAAGCAAAAACTGTTTTAAGAAACAATTAGGTATATTTTATAGTAAAAAGGGTTATATACCTAAAAGAGAAATTTATTAGAATATTATACACAGGATTTTCCATATTAATAGTTTCTTGTATATGCATATAACAGCATTTACTGGCATTTCAATCAATTAAAAATAAACACTGTACTTGTTCAGTCCATGTCTAGAAAGCACATGACAATAGAGGCTTGCTTTCCATTGTATCTGATGTAGTGTGTCTCATTAATATTATTACTTTTCTTATTGTATAAATTTTCTTTAATATTTTAGGAGCTCTATTGTGTACTTAACAAAATATTTGAAGGTAGTGAATATTTCTTGTGATTTGTCATGGGGTGATCAATAAACTTACTCAATGCTATTTGATTTTCAATAAAATTTTTAGTGAAGGAGTGAAAGAACTCAGTGTCAATAGCATCATGAATTTTAATGTTATATTTCCTATTAGGCAAAACTTCAGTCTCTTCTAATATCATTTACTTCAATTTTTAAAGAAATAATACTCTTCTTTCAACACTAAAATGATCGTTACAGAGATAGAATTTTTTTATTTTTTACTTTTAGTTTTGTCATTCTCTCTTTAATTATGGCATTTGCAGGTGAATGACTGTTCTTAGGAAAGATTATTCTGAGCAACACAAAAAGCCAAACTCCATCTATCAGCTTGATGCACCTAGCACCAGGTCTTCAGATGTAAGTATATAACAAGGAGTGACTGCAGACTCTGGGGAAACATAAAGGGATCATGGGTTGGGGGCTTTCCAGGAAATAGAAAGACATAGGAGATGTGAAGGGAGAAAACAAGAAATACAGAGAGAGCACTGTATTAAGGATGGAGAGGAGGGTCAACAGCAAAGGCTAAAGAAGGAGGAAAAACAAAGAAAAGGTTGTTGATAAGGCCTCAAGGAAACACCTATTCAAGATAATCAAAATAATCTGTGTCTTTCAGCTTTAAAATAATATTAACTCGAGTACTGAATGAATTGACAAACCATTCTGCACTTACAAATAAAAAATTATTGCTCAAAAATTTCTCATAACCTTTATGTCAGTTTACTTAATACTATTTTTTGAAAGTAATGTTTTTCCTGTAGTGTTGAGGACTGAACCATGGACAGTGTGCATTCTGGGTAAGGATTCAACTACTGGTATATACTCCTAGCCTAAGGTTAAAACTTACCATGCATTGATTGCCATAACAAAATATATAAACCCACTCTTCTTAGTTACATTATAATAAGTTTCAATATCAATATAAATTATGTCTAGCTAGCTACATAAAAAAATGCTTTTCCTTTCCTTGAAAATTCAAACTTAGTTTATTCATGCAGTGTACTGATTTTTTTAAGGCAATGCATAAATTTTGCTGCCATTTTTGTCTCTGATTACTGAATATTTGGAAATGATTATTTTTGTTTAAAGAAATGTTTAAAGAGGGCCAATGAGAAGCTCAGCATGTAAAAGCACATTCTACCAGGCCTGATGTCCTAGCCACTGGGCTAGATTTTTCCCAACTTACATAGTGAAAGGAGAATGCCCACTTCTGCAAGTTCTACACACGTGCATGGCATGTGTACTATCCCACATACATTATAAACAAATGTAAAAGTCAATTTTAAGGGATTTGAATCATGAGAGAAGGGGAGGATTGAATGAGAGAAGCAACAAAGAGGGAGGGAAAAAAAGAGATGGAGATCATAATAAAGGAAGCCAATGTGGAAAAAGACCAGGTGCTAAGATTACCTACAAGAACTCATAGGATGTCCCTGCCAAGGTCTCCAACCAATAGTGAAGGTGTTGCCTGAACAGGACTTCCCCTATAATCAGATGAATAGACACTCCAAGTGCCATCACAGAATTTACATCCAACAATGAATAGAGGTAGAGGCAGAGAGTGATGCCTGGCTGAGCACTGGACTGAGCTCCTGGTCCAGCTGAGAGGAGGGGAGAAGAGTCTATCAGAGCAAGAGGATACGGCTTTTGAGGAAAATTCTCACAGTGATGACTGGTTGGGGCTCTGGGAAGCTCACTAAATTAAGAACAGCCACTGGGGAAACTTCAAAACAAGGAAGTAGGCCCTCCAAGAATAGGCAGCTCTCCACTGACATGGGCAGTTTGTGGAGCCTTGAGGGGAGAGATCAGACTGTGTTTCCATGTTTGAACTGGCACTTCGGAGCCCATTATCCACAGAGGAACACATTCATGACATTATGATGAAGAAATCGGACCTGCCTGGAGTGGATACTGAGCTAATCCACCTTGGGACCTCTTGCCTTTTTGGAGAAGGGGATGGAGGGATGAGGAGAAGGGAAGCTGAAGTCAGACAGGGTGGGATCAGGAGGGGGAAGGGAGAGCAAGGGGATACACCCCCACAAAGTCAGATTTAGATAACAACATTAAGCTCTCTTGCTACTTTGTATAGAGTAAGAATGACTGAAGTTAATAAATATGTTTGATTATTTCAAAATACTAAAAAAAGAGGACTTTATTTTCTAAAAATAAATGAATAATTTTAAGGAAATCAAAGAGTTCAATAATTTGTCATTGGGGAGGTTCACTTTTAAGATTTACAAATGTGTGTTTCCTTCGGAATAGCCAGAGTTAAAGAAACTAGTAAAATGCT
>PVIH01020792.1:0-31409 GCA_004025045.1 Sigmodon hispidus
TGTAAACTTTATACGAAATGTAACTCTTCAAGTGGAAATAAAAAATAAAATTTGTCTATTTACTATTGAATACACGTAAGATTTCAATTTTTGTTATACTGAGAAAAAAAGCTCTTTTGTGTTGGGAAAATAACGCTTCAAAAAATAATTAGTAGAAAAACCCACCAGTATAATGTTTTATCCTTTCAATGCCAGTAAAGGTTCTATACCTAGTTTAGAACCTTCCTATTTAGACAAAACGGGGAGATGTAGTGGGAAATCAGGAACTATACATGTGAATGATCACGTCAGAGGACTGGAGATGAGCGGGGCATGGTTAACTGGAAAGGATTCCGGAAGTAGACCTCTGAGGGAGAGGACCAGGACAGGAAGCCAGCATTCTCTCACGAGAGTTCCCGACCAGTTGCGCGGGTTTTCGGACTGATGACGTTGCTTCCAGGGTGCACAGATCGGGCCAGCGGCGCGGGAGTTCGGACGTGCGGCATTTGGATGAGGAGTTTTCCTTAGAAATGCTCTGGCTTGCTGCAACCTTATCCCTTCATTTTCTCTTAAAACCTTCTCTGTTTTGTAAGTGATTTTCACAAAATAAACCCCATTTAAAACATATCTCACGGCGGGTTTTTACCGCGATAAAGGAGAATCATTCTTATGCCTTCTGAAGACCACCAAAAATAAAGCATTGTGTCCTTTTTTTTTGGAAAAAAAAATCTTTTGGAACTTGGGTATATATTTATCTCCTCAGGAGTCATGTGTTTGAAAAGCTCAGGATGAATGGATCTTATAAACTGGGTCTCATCTCATTGCTCATCTATATGACCATATCCAAGCTTAGATTTTAGGTTGGTTTTTCTCTGATGATCATTTGGTATGCGTTCCTCATGACTAACCCAGGTTACACTGTCAAATAGTTAAATGAATTGTGAGCGAGCCCTTTAATTTACCAAAGACTCAATGCTTTTTTTCCATGTAAATCATTGCATCAGGGTCGGGAAACCTGAGTTTCAGTCTCAGTTTTGTTTCTAATTTTCAATAGAATTAGTGTGTATTGACATGCATCTTGGTACTCCCATACTATGTCTACTGCAGACATTTGTAATAGATCAAGATAAAATTTATTTTCTTTCTTTCTTTCTTTCTTTCTTTCTTTCTTTCTTTCTTTCCTTTTTCCTTCCTTTCTTCCTTCTTTCTTTCCTTCTCTCTTTCTTTTTAGAAACTTATTTTCTAATTTTTGGGTGTGTATTGGTGTGTATAGTTTATATGCATATGTATCTTAGTCTATTGCTGTGAAGAGATTCTATGACCACAACTGTCATATGAAATTTCTGGCCCAGCCTAGCCTTGCAGTCTAGATAAATCTCTCTTGCCTGAGGATTGGCCTAGCCTGAGGTTTGGACCTGCAGCCCTGCTTAGTCCCAAATAAGCACACAAAGGCTTATATTAATTATATGCTGTTCGGCCTATGGCTGAGGCTTATTGCTAGCTAGCTGTCGTATCTTAACTCAACCCATCTCTATTAATCTGTCTTGTCACACAGCCCATAGCTTACTTGTGCTCCATTACATATTGCTTCTTGTGTGGCTGGATTGCATTTCCTGTGACTCTGCCCTCCTTCCCCTATGTCTATGCTTGGATTTCCTGCCTGCTTCTAAGTTGCTTTGCCATAGGCCAAAACAATTCCCTTATTATCCAATGTATTCACAGCATACACAAAGCCATCCTGTGGTAATACATTACATATTTAATAAAACCTGAAATGTTGGAGAGACATCACACAGTCAAATCTTAGGCAGGCAGTTCAGAAATTTCTTGATCCTTGAGTACAAGGACAAACAACTGAGATTCAATAGTATACACCTTTAATCCCAGTACAGGGTTAATCCCATAACTCCAGAGACAGAACTTCCTCTGTTTCTGTGAGTTCAAGGCTAGTTATGAAATAGAGTAGTTCATACCTTTAATCCTAACCTAGATGGAATGCAGCTGATGAGAAGGGTATTTAAGGCCTCATAGGAATTGGCAGAGGCAAAAGCGACCAGCAGAAGTGACCAGGAGCAAGACTGAGGAAATTACAAGACAGCTGGGTGAGACTTGACTATAGTGCTTCCTCTCTCTGATATTTCAGCTTTCCCCTAATATTTTACTCAGAGTCTCTCTTCTTACAATCTGAATAGGTGCAACACTTGACATCCAACTTTGGGGCATGAATTCCCAAAAATAGCCACTTACTGTCCAGAACAACAAGTGGCCAGAGGAGTAATTACTGGCTGGTTAGGCTGTTGAGTTAGTTTCCAGCTTTAGCGAGACCAGACCACACATGTTTCTGTTTCACTTTTCTTTGGGTAAGTTTTTCAGACAGTGGCCTCTTTTTCCTGGTGGGTTTTGGGTTCTTTCTCTTTCTGAACCCCTCCTTGGGCTGCTATCACACTACATAGCTACCCCACTCCAAAACCATTTGAATCGTCACTGACAACTAGATTAGTGGGTACAACAGATTTCTTTAAAAAGGGGGGGAATTTGTTTAAGGCAATGGAGGGTGCTTGGTCTTTCTGTGATCTTTCTCTAGATGATTTGATATTGGAACCAGTAAAGGGAATGCTAAATAAAGTAGATGGCATTAGCATCATCCTGTTTATTATGAATTTTTTTGTTTGACTTATGTTTTATCATGGAAGAAGTCAATTAATATGATTGCCAAGAAAAAAGTCTTTAAAAAGTTTGTTAAGAGGGAACATAAAAATATTCAAACACAAACAGAGGAGTATAAAGGACAGACCTCAGTAATGTCATCTAAGGCTACAGAAAAACAGCCTAAGGTTATCAGACAGCCAACACTAATATACCCAGTAACTGTTAAAAAATCACTAAAGGATAAAGATATAGAGAAGTTAACTGGGCTCCAGTACAAATGCTAGAGCTAAAAAGAGTTAAAGATGTGATTGTAACATATGGGATGCATTCACCATTTGTACAACAAATGCTCAACAATTGGTCATCATGTAACCAAATCACCCCTAAGGACTGGTTAGATATGGTTACTGCTGTTTTGGAAGAATGATCACTTTTTACAGTGGAAAACATGGTGGAAGGAGGAGACTAAAATAATAGAACAAAGAAGCAGAGCCAGGGGCATAGAAGTCTCCCAAGACCAACTTCTTGGGGAAGGAGAATATTCTGATATTGAAAGGCAATCCCTATGTGATGAACACATTCTTGACTTATGCTGCTTGGGATCAGATAGAAGAAGTAGGAAAGAAAACAATCTTTCACAAAAATAATTCAAAGCCCAAAGGAAACTTTTACAGACTTTTCCAGAGATTATCTGCAGCAGTAAATAGGATAGCACTGGATTTGGAAGCAAGGCGAATAATAATCGAATCCCTGACATTTGAGAAGGCTAGTACATAATGAAAAAAAAAAAAAAGACCATTAAAAGCAAGGTCAGCACCATTAGAAGATTGAATTCTTGAAACAATTAATGTTGAGTCTTATGAAGGTGATGATAATTAGGTAGAAGAGATCATTTCTAGAGGTATAAGAAAAAGGCAGAATCTTAAATGCTATAATTGTGGAAGGCAAGGTCATATACAAAGAAACTGTAATCAGGTTGTTCCCAGAAACTGTCTTCTTTAGAAATAATCTCAAGAGAACACTCCTCCCTCCTGGAGTATGCAGGAGGTATGGAGAAGATAGACATTGAACTAATGAATGTTTGGTCAACAAGAGATAGACAAGGTAACTTTTTGCTTTCAGGAAACACCCCAAGGAAGCCTTTGAAAGCCTCCCAGCCCTCATATCAAATGCAGTTAAGGCTTTTCCTGTCGTCTCAGAAGAAACTCCTTCCCAGAGTGTCCAAAGAACAAAATGCCTATTTTAAAAAACCTGTTGCTCTGGATAATAGAAAACCTGTAGAAGAGATTAAAAAAAATCAGGAGAAACTACAAATCAAAACTGATAAAGACTAGAAAGGAAACCTCCCCAAAGTTAGGTTTGAGGAAGGGTTTTGCTTTTGTTTCCACAGGTGAAGAAATGTTATGGGTACCATCAAAATTAATAAAGACTTGATTTGAACTGGAGAAACTTTATGAAATTAAGAATTATTGGCTCATCCACTCATACTAAAATTATTTAAGTTGTAAGAAAAAACAAAGGGTTGGGGCAGGTTTTTGTTTTTGTCTTTACTGAAAACCAGAAATACCCATCTTCAAGAAGTTAAAAGACCTTGGACATCTAGGCATCTATAACAGAAGGGAAGCTATATGGAAAAATTCAGAAGCAAAAGAATATTGGATCTATTGGTACCAATATACTCTACATAGTAAAATCTTTCTTCTTAACTTCTGTCTTTAATTATAAGATAAGTTTAAGTTCCAGTTAAATTATAAATTAAAGCTGCCTTTGGAGTTGGAATGTGGCTCTTTCCTTCTCTAAACCCAAGCATACTTGTTAAAGGAAAATGCAAAATCTCTGTATTATTTCAGAAGAACCACTTGATATGGGACAAAGGAATGACTAAAAGAAGGGACAGTTCTATTGTTACTAATCCTATTCTAAATAAAAATGTATGTAGTTAGCTTCCTGTATATTGTTTTGGGTTTTAGTCTCTTATCAGTTTTCTGCAGTAATCCATAACAATGCCTAATTGAGAACTGGAAGTATCCAAAAGGAAGATGGGGCTTCACAACGATTATTTCACATGGACTATGACAAAGCCACCAGGCTGACAAACACCAACCAAAGATCAGATTTGGACTACAACCTGCTCAGAACAATTTCTAAGTGGCTAGCTGAGATGAACCAGCTTCACAGACTACTCTAATTAGGACCTGAGACAAGCCTGTTATGCAGAGACTGGGCAATAAATGGTACAGCTACATATTTAAGAACTTGACAATTAATAACACTTTTCTTTTCAGGACCCCCAAAGATGCTGTTGCCTCCCAGACAGCAGGAAACAAATTTAAGAACAAGGTGCCCACATTCCCAAGAGGTGGGTTGGTGGCTTTTGGTCTTTTAATGGGTAATGGATGATTGTCATTGTTTAGGGTAATTGGTTAAAAATTGTTATTGGTTATGGTTAGAAAACAGCTAAACAAGATAGATTAGACTTAGGATTCTTGTTTAAAAAAGAAAGAAAGAGAGTCTGAAGAGATGGTTCAAGTGATTGGGAGCACTGATTGCTCTTCCGGAGGACTGGGGTTCAATTCCCAGAGCCCACGTGGCAGCTCACAACTGTCTGTAATTCCAGTTCCAGACAAACACCAAGGCAAATAAATAAATTAAAAAGAAAGAAAGAAAAAAAGGCATACAGATAGGATAGAATATAAGTGTAGATTATTGAATCTACTTAAAAAAAGAAATTACTAGCTTTAAGTATTTTACATTGAATTTGATTTTTTGTATATTATATACAAATTGTATATATTGACATAGGTTGAGATTAATTTTGTCACTGTGCATATATCCCTGTTTGTTCAATGTATTATACTTATACATTTCATCTAACAATGTAAAACAAATTGCTAGTCCAGGAAAGTTATTATTACTAACTAATTAGGATATAAAGAAATGCAAGTTAGTAGTTCGACATTACAATCAAACTTAAAGTCATATTAGATATGTTTCCAAGATCAGATATATTTTAGACAAACAAGTCTTCTTCAAGCACTTTAGAGATCCATAGAATATGACATTCAAGGTATTTTAAAAACATAGATTCTTATTTTTTTGGCAATAGGACATCTGCTCCTGGCAGCAACAATCCACTTCAGAGAAGATTATGAACGTCAAGGAAACTCCTCCATATGAGTTGACCTTCTTTGTGATAAAAGTTAACTACTGGGCAAGAAAGTACTCTTGCCTTGACTGCTGACAATATGATATTCAATATGGACAAGCAGGAGAAACACACAAAAGAAGTGCTGGATCTTGCCAAGACAAGGTAGAAAGGACTTTGGGAATATCCTGCTGCCCAGAGAAGTCTGTCAGCCATACTAGGCCTGTAGGCCAAAAATGGATGCTTCAACAACACAGAAGAACTTTGTGTGACTGTCCAGGCAGCCAGCTGTTTCATTTCTTATATTTTTGGAAGTTGCTATTTACTTAATATATTTCCTTCTTGGATCTCTGAGGAATTTGAAGATGAGATAGTTAATAGTTATAGTTTTTTTTTTTCCAGCATAATATTTTTATTTATTGTTTGGTGATTTTACATCATGCACCCCATCAAACTCAGTTATCAGTCCTCTCAGTTTCATACCCACTGTTATTACCTCCCCATTTACAAAAAAAAAGGCCCATTCATGCTGCTAATTTACTTACTGGTACAAAATTAAACTCCCTGTGGCCTGTGCCTTAAAGAAAACCAGTCCTGGAGTTGGAGAGATGGCTCAGTGGTTAAGAGCACTGACTGCTTTTTAAGAGGAGCAGGGTTCAATTCTCAGCACCCACATGGCAGCTCACAACTGACTGTAGTTCCAGTTTCCAGTTCCAGGCAAACACCAAGGCAAATAAATAAATAAAGTACATATATATAAAAAAAGAAAATGAGTCCTTCCTCACCCACACCCCTGCCAGAGGTCATCAGTGCAGAAGTGAAGCTCTTTGTCATTTAGCCATGTTCTAGCTTTGCGCTCTTGTGTACAAAGAACCTGGAAACAACCTAGATGCCCCTTAACTGAAGAATGAATTAACAAACTATGGTACATCTACACAATGGAGTACTACTCAGCAGTATGAAAAAAGTAATATCTTAAAATTCACAGGCAAATGGATGGAATTGGAGAACATCCTCTTGAGTGAAGTATCACAAAACCAGAAAGATAAGCAGGGGATGTACTCACTCATTAGTGGATTTAAAAAAATAGTTATAGTTTTCTAGTGACAGTTTTAGAAAAGAAACTCACTTAAAAGTAAGTTTAAGACATTGAAATATAGTTTTTAGTTAGTAATACAAGTTAGATACAAAGTAGATTAGGTACAATCCTTTGGACTCACCAAAATAGGATAAATAATGGAATATTTTCTCTGAATTTGTCAATTGTTAACAAATTGGACATTCCTCATGTAATTATTATTTGTATATTAGTGTATGTAATTACTGTACCCATTGTATATGGTCTTTCTTATGTTAGTTATAACTCTCTTTTTTTATTTTTGACACAAAGGAGATATGTAGTGATATATTACATATTTAATAAAACCTGAAATATTGGAGAGTCAGCACACAGTCAAATCTTAGGCAGATAGCTCAGGAATTTCTTGGTCCTTGAGTATAAAGACAAACAGCTGAGATTCAATAGCACACACCTTTAATCCCAGCACAGGGTTAATCCCATAGCTCCAGAGACAGAACTTCCTCTGTTTCTGTGAGTTCAAGGCTAGCTACGAAATAGAGTGGTGCATACCTTTAATCCTAACCTGGAAAGGATGCAGCTGATAAGAAGGGTATTTAAGGCCTCATAGGAATCCAGCAGAGGCAGAAGTGACCAGACCAGCAGAAGTGACCAGGAGCAAGGCTGAGGAAATTGCAAGACAGCTGGGTGAGAATTGACTGTGGTGCTTCCTCTCTCTGATATTTCAGCCTTCTCCCATATTTGGCCCAGAGTCTCTTTTCTTACAATCTGAATTGGTGCAACATCATCCAACATAACACAACAGCTCTTATAAAGGAAGATATTTAATTGGGGCTTGCTTATAGTCTATTATCAACATGATGGGAAGCATAAAGCTTTAGTCTGTTATCAACATGATGGGAAGCATGGCAGGCAGACATGGTACTGGAGAAAGAGCTGAGAGAGAGAGAGAGAGAGAGAGAGAGAGAGAGAGGTTTGAGCCCACTCTCAATGACACATTTCCTCCACACCTCCTAATAGTGCCATTTCCTGATGACCAAGCATTGAAATCTTTGAACCTATGGGGCCTTTCTTATTCAAGCCCACACAGAGGGCCTGGGGATATGGAGACCAGAGGAGGGCACTGGGTACCCTCCTCTACCCCTTTCTACCTTCCTACTTTGAAACAAGGCTGTTTCCTGAAGCTCATGTTTGTCAGCTCGGCTAGCAGCCAGCTCCAGATAGCCCCTCCCTTCTGCCCATTGACCGCACTGGGCACATGTGAGACCATTCACTGAGCTTGTTGTGCAGGTTCTGGGACCCGAATTCAGATCCTCATGTTTGGGCAGCAAGTATTCCTAATGCACGAGCTGTCTCTGCAGCTCCAAGGTAATATGTCTAACCAGATTAAAAAAAAAACAAACAAACAAACAAAAAAAACTACTTGCAACTCTAAGGCAAAGCAATACTTTTTTATTTTTCTTATTAAGAATTCTATTGATTAACATTTGTGTAATTAATACCCATCTTTTGGGATGAAGGCATAGTAATAAGATAATATCTCTTTCTAGCTGACAAATTTCACACATCAGAACTCTTAATGAGATGAACTAGGATCCTAGGAACTTAGGTTCTGGGCAAGAACAGTGAGTCAGTGAGACAGTGACTGGGGACACTGACACAGCCACAGTTTCTAGATTTGTGGGTGTGGTTTAGAGATACAGCACTTAATTCAGAATGCTGATCTATCTTGAACAATATAAACTCATTTCTGCAAGTTCAGGAGCCTTATTTGGGGCTGGGTAATGAGTGTACAAGCAAAAGACCACAGATACTCAAGAAGATAAGGTACCTGCTGTCTTGTCCATTCGCAGCAAATTTTCGGCTAGTGAACAGGGAGGGACTCAGCTGGTGGTCTTGGTGATCAGGAGAAAGGGAACTCACAGATAGGCAGCAGGTCCTTAGCCAAGAGTGTGGTTTGAGTGATGGCTAGCGGCTAAAGGCTAGCGTTGAGATGGAGAAGACAAGAGACCAGCAGTCGTAGGTCAACAAAGGAAATCCTGACTGATTCTTAACCCAAAGGAAATCCAGGGCAGGGATGTTAAACCTGTTGTTAGAATTCAAAGGGACATGTCTAGGGAAAGCTGGGCCTGAGGCCAATTTGGCAAGTGTTTTAACTTCGTGGCACTCCTGTCTCAGAATCACGTGTGCCTATAACCAAGGAGATCCTGCCTGACTTTCAAACTCTTCCTGCATTGTAGCCTGCTCTCCGAGAGTCAGATTTAATAAGTGTCCAGAGTTTGCGGCTCAGGTGTCGCTCACAGGCTATTTCAGAGCTGCTGAAGAATGAGGGCACGTAGCTCTTAGAAAGCTTGTGGAATTTTTTTTTGCTTGAATTGCTGAAGATTGAGTCCAATAGCAAGCCTTGATTATGGGTTCCTTCACTAGGCTGCCTGTTGCTGGGCTCAGGGACTGGGTTCAATGAAAGTGCTAGCGCTGGAGAGAAAACTGCCCAGAAACCTAAGTAGCCTGACAATGCTCTTTCATAACCATCACCACTTAACACCAGGAAGACCCACCCTTTCCCTGGCTACATGCTGATCTTTGAGACTAAGAATTCTGTCTCCACCTCTGTCTCTGCAGTCAGATCTGGACTAGGCTTCTGTGTCCCTGTGCTTACTTGCAAATGCAGTGGGCCTCAGCCTCAGCTATCTATGAGAATTATAGGAGGAACTTTAGGAAATAAATCCTATGTCTGGATCAGCACCAAAGATTCTGATTAATCTTGGGCATTTGGTACTGTGTAGCCAAATGTATACTGGGGTTGAGGGTCTCAATAAGAATTTCTGGTTTAGTTACTGGGCTCTGAAATTAGTGGCATCAGCTGATGGCAACAGTTAATTATAGATCATAGGGAAGATGTTAACAACGGCCATCTTGGGACCCACTTGAAATGCTGCTAAATGTTGTTCCTCCAGTAGGCTGAGAGGTAGGAACAGAGGTTGTATGTGGCAAAGCCATTCTAGGCCAGGGATACAGAGGAGCCTGTAGTAATATGACAAATTATCCCCAGTCTTTTCTTGTTCCAAACCTTCACCTGACCATCCATACTTTTAAATTATTGAGAGAGAAAAATCCACATTAAAAGAGGCATGCATTTTGGGTGAGCGGCTAGAAGAATTTCTATTGTGTGAGTACCACTCAGATAGATACAGTTTTAGAAATTGCTCTGTGTCTATCAGACTTTTCTTCATTGTGATGGCCAAATGCCTTAAAGAACAAACTGAGACTGGGCAGAATTACTTTAATTCACAATTTCAGTGAATTTGTTTGTGATTACCTGGCTTTATGTACTAGGGCAGAAAATCATGGCAGTGAGAATGTGGTGTGGGAGACTCTCCATATTGTGTTGGACATGGAGAGAAGGAGGGGGTAAGAGGAGAGAGAGAGAGAGAGAGAGAGAGAGAGAGAGAGAGAGAGAGAGAGAGAGAGAGAGAAGAAAGGAGAAGAGAGGAGAGGAGAAACAAGGGATCCGCATAACCTTCAAAGGTGTGTTCCCAGAGGTCTGCTTCTTCCGTTCTCATTTCCCCTCCTAAAGTTTCCACCATCTCCAGAGAGCACTTCTGGCTGAAAACCAAGCATTCAACACACAAGCTGTGCTGTACTATCCAGAGAACTCCGTAGTCTTGCTTTTTGTTTTGATTGAATGAGTTTATTAAGCATATATCAAGTAAAAGTGAAGGAACAAATAACAAGTAGCAGACAGACGGATGCCATGGGTAGGCAGCAAAATATCATCAAGGCAGATTCAAAACACCCAGTGGAGATGACTGGAGAAGCCAACTGAGACAGCGTACGAAAGGAGCATCATCATCAGTGCTCACTACTAAGTGCTGGGGAAGCAAAGAACTGATTCAACTTTCCACAATGGGCTTTTGCCTTCTCATTCCCATGATGGGCGTTTTCATAGGATGAGACAAGCATCAGACTCCTCATTTACTTTAACTCCTCATTACTATAACAAGTAAGCCATCTTACTTGTTATAGGTCCTCAAGAACACCATGTTTTAACAATATCGTTAGCTGCTTGCTGATTTTTTTTTTCTTTTTCCATGTCACAGCTCCAGGGGACCATTCTAATACCAAAGGGGAGGGCACTTTGAGACAAGCATGTTTGGGTTTAAAATGGGAAGTGTGTGTGTTTGGTCTTTTCTAGAGCCAGATTCATTAGTAATCGCCACAGCACACAGCAGCTTACTGGTAGGATGTGTAATCTATGAGCCCGTGGGAGAGAGTTCCCTTTCAAACCACTGAAGCTTCTTGTACCCTGTGTGAGGCAGTAACTCCTGATGTGACCACTTTCTGATGAGAAAACTGCAATCATTTAAACTGGCTTTCTTAGACAAGGCTTTGTTTTCTTTGATTGTTTCTAGACATTTCTCCTTTGTTCCTCAGTTCTCAGACAGTTATGATGCACTGGAAATGATTTCTTTGGGTTATTCTGTCTAGAATTTGCTCACCTGTTTCTAAGCAAAATTGGAGACGTGTCAGCCAAACAGTCCCTCAGCCCTGCCTTCCTTCTGACCTTTCTAGACTCCGGAGACAGGAAGTCGGTCTTTTGTTATAGTCCCACAGGTCCTTGAGTTTCTGCTGATTTCAGCCAGTCCTTTGCTCTGTGGACACACAGTATCATCTCTATGGCTTCTGCCTGCTCCCTCTTGACTCCCCTGACATTTCATTCTGCCACTGTTGTCAACTGAACCTTATTTTTTTGTTCTGTTCTTCACTTGTGAAAATCTCTGTTTGGGTTAACTTTGTGCTTCCTGCTTTGTTGTTGAGGTTATTTCTGTGTTAAATCTTTCAGTAAGTACTCGCGTCCATTTGTGTAAGAGTGGATGGACTCTACTGTTGACTTAAGATAATGATGGCAACTTGATGCTTTGTAGATTATTTGGATATTTCTGTCATTGGCACTGGAATCAGCGTCATTCCTGTCATCATCATCATCTTCTTCTCCTTCTCTTCCTCCTCCTTCTCTTTCTCCTCCTCCTCCTTTTCCTCCTCTTCCTTCTTCTTCCTCTTCCTCCTTCTTCTCTTCCCCTTATGATTAAGAAATTTTTTGGTTCTTGGTAGGATGAATAATTTCCTGTTGACACCCATTTTCTTATTTTATTTCATAGCCCTAGGTCTTTTTAAAACACTTCTCTTGGCTGGCTTTCTCGGGTTTTGCTCCAATGAAAGAAAGAGGCAGAAGTCCACGCCACCCCTGCATATCCAGGAGTGGAGTGGGAATGGGTGTTTTATCATCTTGAATTCCAGGAAACCCAGGCTTCCAGCCTGGTGTCCTCTCACTCTGTGGGAAGTTGCTTACTAGTTCAAGGAATGGAATGGACGCCCTGGATCCCTGCTTGACTCCACCCCTCACCCCCTCAGGGAGGGTGAAGGTCTGTTATACTTTCCTGAGAGTGGGAGTCTAGGGTTCTCGAGTTGGTCTTAACCTCCGCTTTGTTTTGTTTGAATGGCTGTCCTGAAGGTTTTCTCTTTGTTCTGCACCTGAGCCTGATAACCAGGTGAACATTTCTCTGTTTAGAGACTTCAGAACTTCTCGATACTGCAAGGTGATAGCTAATTAAATTTGGAAAATCTTTTACTATTATTTCTTCAGATATTTAAATGTCTTTTATTTCTACCCAAGACTCCAGTGGCAAGCCTGAGGTTTCTGCCTTTTGCTGCTCTGTCCTCCTGTGTTATTTGTTTCTTCTGTACTTCATGTCCAACAATTCCTACTGATGTCACTTCAGGTTGACCAAGGGTTTCTTCTTCAGCATCCAACCCTTTGTTAAACTCACCCAATAAATTTCTTGATTCTGATATTTTACTTTTATGTTACATAAATTTGGGATTTTAATTTATCTATAAACTTATTTTGTCTTTTTACCCAATTTGTTGATATTTTCCTCTAATTACTTTATTCTATGCATATTAGTTTAATTTAAAGGAGAGAGGGTTCCTTTTTGGTTATGAATCTAGAGGGGTAAAATTCATGATGGTGGTGAGGCGAGCCAGCAGAAGAGTGAGGCTAGCTTATTACCTGGTGTCTCTCTCAGGAGACAGAGAGACAGAAGGACAAGTGAGCCCGGGATACAAAACTCACCCCTAGTGGCATCCTCCAGCAAGGTCCTACCTCCTAAAGGTTCCATAGCCTTCCCAAAGAGCACCACCAGCGGAAACCATGTGTTCAAACACTTGAGTCTATGGGTGACATATCATAATCACATTCAAATTAAAAATCTGTGTGTGTGTGTGTGTGTGTGTGTGTGTGTGTGTGTGTGCGTGCACATATTCACTTGACAGTATGTGTGGAGGGACCGAGAACAACATTCAATAGTCAATTCTTTTTCTCTCTTGTGTAGGTTCTGGGGACTAAACTCAAGACTGGGGAGCAAATGCCTTCACCCACTGAGCTATCTTTCAACAGAGAGTTCACATCAAATACATAATAGACAATAGAACTCATGGACCCTTATCTACTTTCCTGATGTCATTTGTACACATTTGTGGGTTTGTGGCATCCTTACCAAGTCCATGAAGGGACTGTCATATGGCAAAGAGCCAAGGTATCATCAGGTCTCCTGTGTAACCAGCAACGTGCTGTCTAGATCCTCGCTGGACTCATGTTCCTTGAAGGCAGATTCTGTGTTAGGTTTGCTCTTATTTTCTCCAAACTTGGCAGAGAGTGGAGACAAAGTGAACGTTTATGGAAGAACTCAGCCAAAGGCTCACCTTACCCTCAGGAGTAGCAACTCTGCTAACAGAAAGTGTCAGCATCCTATAAAACACTTAGTGTGAAAAGCCCAGACTTTGAATGTGAATAAAGGAAAGAGCTAAGAAGCTTGCTTTGCCCAACTGTCATCAGAGAGGCTTCATCCAGCAAGGGATGGAAAGAGATGCAGAGACCTACAGCCAAACATCAGGTGGAGCTCAGGGAATCCTGCAGATGAGGAGAGAAAGAATTGTAGAAGCCAGAGGGGTCAAGGACACCACAAGAACTCACAGAATCAAGTCACCTGGGCTCGTAGGGGCTCATAGAGACTGAACCAACAACTAGGGAGTCTGCATGGGACCGATGTAGGCACTCTGCATAGATGTTACGGTTGTGTAGCTTGGTCCTCTTGTGGGCCTTCTAACAGTGGGAACAGGGGCTGTCTTTTACAGGCTTTTGGGACCCAACTTTCCAGCCTTAAAACATAGGGAGATGTTTAGTCTTACTGCAACTTGATATGTCATGTTTTGTTGGTACTCATGGAAGATCTGTCCTTTTCTGAACAGAATGGGATAAGGAGTGGGACCAGGAGTGAGGTAGGAGGACTGACTGGGAGGAGAAGAGGTAGGGGAAACTGCAGCTGGAATGTAAAATAAATAAATAAGTAAATAAATAAATAAGTTCATTAAACAACAACCACAACATAGGTGCTTGCTACAATACCTTTCCCCAAGTCTTCTCAGCCCTGAGATAGCACAGCTTTGGGAGGGACATAAAGACAACTTAAAAGCTCCTATCATTTCTGCCCTCTTTTGTGCTATTTCATTTATTTAGTGCTCTTATAGTTGTTTTATATTTTACTGGCATGATTTAACATATATGAAATTCAGTAGAAGAAATGGATTCTTATCTGCATTTCTCTGGCATCATTTTTATTGTTAACGAAAATAATTTTTTTACTCAGAGAAAGGTTAGGTGTATAAAAGAACTCAGGTGGCAAATGGGCTAAGCTCCCTGTGCATAAAGGGCTGTGCACCTTCTCCCCAGCCTGTGATGACAAAGAGAAGGAAAAATTGTGATGTGCAGTGTGGTGTGGAAGGTCAGGGCAAGGTTGAGTCCATCAAGTTTAAAGATTTCACCTTCTGCAGGGATAATGCATGTGCATATATAGGCAAGTGATTGTGGCTCAGGTCACAAACAGGTGTGCTTTTCAAGATGATGAAAAGCTATACTATTTATTCCTGAATGACCTACTATAAAAAGAAAAAAACACGGTTAGCCTGTGAATAAATGAAACGATCGTACTCACTGGCTAGTCTTGGGCACTTTTTGGTCTTCCAGTGTTGCCACCACATAGACAGGAGAGGGAGCTGTTTGCAGAGACTCTGCACACTCAGGACTGCCTCATATGTGCCTGTGTCTGTGGAGGGTGACCATGGATAGAGAGATGTGAGTACAAAGGTCTCAGGTTTGAGAGAGAGCCATAACCTTATAGACATAAGCTACCACATAGTGGAGTGTGTTAGGGAAAGAAAACTGTCTACAGCTGCCAATTGATAAAGACCTAACAAGATAGACAGTTGAGTGATGTTTTTTGAGTCCAGAGATGTCTCTAGAGCAATGTGAATTGCTACCATGATAGTTTATACCTTTCCCCATAAGTGTAACTTAAAAATATGACTCTTAACAAAAATGACTTATTATTCATTTAATAAGTTATTAATAATCAGTTTTTTTATTTCTGATATAAAAATGTCTTGAAACAGTTTTACAGATTACCTTTATTGTTTTGATTGAATATATGGTGGGATCTTCTAGAATATAGATGTGGCTAACTTAGACATTCTCTCAGAATGTAGTCAGCACCCAGCATCCGTAGTGGGAACTATGACTTTCCCAGATGTCTTTGCTGTTTGTTCACTTTTGTCATTGGCACTGGAAGCTCGTGACAGTTACCTTATGTGACAGAAACACAGCTTTAGTCAGCTTGTAAAAGTAACAACACACAGGACAGTAAGTGATGGAATCACATTGAAATGCAAATTTGAGAATTTGGAGAAATTTATCCAGTAGTCAAAAATGAAGACTTGACTTAGGATGCTGTGGAAAATTGGACTGAAACTTGTTTTTTAAGGAGCTGAAAAACTGCATGTGCTGTGGGCCCTTAGCATCATTTTGTCATGCTTTGAACTGAATGTGAAATCTGAAAGGCCTCATAGATGACAAATCTTCTGTACTTAAAAATCCAATGTCAAATGGCAGCAGAGGCAAAAAGTAGGTAAGAAACAGCATTTTCCAAAACCAACACAAACAGAAAGATTTGGGGCATATTTGCTTGACAGCATCCACTACTTTCATGCACTGTCTAGTAAACGAGTCTCCTACATATTCTCTGTTGTTTGGTGTGCTAACTGTACCTTATATCCCTCCCCACAGAAAGGGGCTTAGGAATTCGTAGCAAATTGTTTTGCTGTCTTCACTAAGTTTCATGTTAAAGAATGTTGGTCCAAAGATACCCAGTTTCTAAAATATATTTGAGTGATCTGTTGATAGCATGGTAATGACAGTTAATATAGTGTATTGGATATTTCAAACTGCTTATAGAGCATCATCATCAACAACAAACCCAAGTAGGTTATGAGGGGGTATGAAATTGTAGGCATTAGTTAGACCGATTTAATTATTCTGCAATGTACACATAAATCAAAATATTATATCACATCTTATATATACAAATATTTTCCAGTTAACAATAGTATCTATAATCTATCTTACTTGTCACCCACCTATCTGTCTGTCTATCTGTTTGTCTGTCCGTCCATCTGTCCATCCACCCATTCATCCACCTATTTATCATCTAACTATCTATATTTTTTAAGGTGATTTTTGCAGATGAAGTAATCACTAGACCCAAGAATTGATCCTCAAAGACACAAGAAAGAGGCTCCCCTACCCTGTGCAGAGCTCAGCTTTATGTGGTTTTGTGGTGGAAATGCTCTCTGTATGCTGTAAATAAAGAACTGTTTTGGCCTATGCACAGCACCATAGAAGTGGGTGGAGAATCAAAGGACAGGCAGGTAGGAGAAAGGTGGAGTTAGTCAGTTGCCATCCGACCCCAGAAGGAGGAACATGTAGAGGTACAGGTGAGCCACGGGCTGAGCCACGTGGTGGGAAGACTAATGGAAATGGGTTGAATTAAGATGAAAGAGCTAGCTAGTAATGTGCTTAAGATATGGGCCAAACAGTATAAAGTATATAAGTGTCTGATTCATTTCTTTGGGGGACAAAAGCCGCTGTGGGCCAGGTCCGAACCTCCGGGCCCAAAACGGCCTGGGAAATGTTCTACAACATGGTTTCACCCTCTTCTTTCTGGGAAGTGCACCTAATCTATTGACTTTCAGCATCAGGCAGGTCACAAATGCTGTCCAGTCCTTCCTACCTTCTTATTTGTAAACTTGCTTGACTAGCTTTATGAAATTAAAATACTCAGATATTTAAAGTTGTGCCACAGTGTTCAGAGGTAATTTATATCATAAGGAATTCTTCTAAAAATGATGTTGAAAGATATTTTATTGACCCCAAATAAATGTTTTTTTCTAAATGACTTGCCTGTCAAGTCTAGCACACATCCCTCAAGGCCTTGAGCTCATCCTGCATCACAAGCTGGTACCTTACTGTGGACCACATAGGCTCAGGCCCTATGTCAATTCAGAGACAGTGATGCTAGCTGCTTCCTCAGAGACTCCCCTGGAATCCAGAGAGACTCAGAGCCTTCAATTGTACTTACCCTTTTAAAACATGAGACCCTGGGACGCTGTCAAAGCTTTCATCTTCTGTGCCTAGGTGTTGTGGTCTTGTATTGGTTCTGCCTCTTTAGCTTGCTTTTATATCTGGCCTGTGTCTGGGTGGAGACCTCTAGCTGTGGCCCTGTCTTGGCCCCATAGCCCAGAAGATTCCTTGTGTTTGCTGTCCTTAGCTTGTATTGTAGACTGACTGAATGTTTGCATCTCTTAAAATTCATAAAGCCCAGTGCTCAATGTGATGATATTAGAAGGTGAAGTCTGTGAGAGAGGAAAGGTCATGAGGGGGAGCACTCACGAATGAGACCAGTGGCCTTTTATGAAAGTGGCCCAAGTGCTTTTTTTTCTTTTTCTTTCTGATTTGGGAGACTACAATGAGAATATTGTCACCTATGAATCAGGCCCTTGCCTGACACTGAATTTGCTGATGCCATAATCTTAGAGGCTCCAGTCTCCAGAACTGTTAACAAGAGATTTTTCTTGCTGATAACCCACCTAGCCAGTGGCATTTTGCTACATTGTAGGATAGCAGTTCCTTATTTCCATTTCTACATTCCACTGATGGCCCCAGCTTGCAATAACAGTCACTCAGCACCCCCTGAAGCCCAGTAAAGTGCCCTCCTGTCTAGGGGAACTAGTCTAATATCCCAGATAACTCCTCTTGGGCACTGCCCTTGGTGGGTTGTGAGCCCCAAGAGGATCACAGACAGCAAGATTTCTGTTTTAGTTTATTTTTCTCTTTCCCACCCCCATCCTGTATTTTGGCTGCTCTTACAGTGCTCAGGGGCTATGGGCTGCCTTCTGATGGGCACCTGAGAGCATCTGCGCTTTTTGGCAAACATATTTGTATGAACAGCTTGAGTATGATCTTTGCGATATCAGGTTTTGGATTTTCAAAGTGCATCCTAAATATTTACTATCTTTGGTTCACTATGTTTTGCAAAATTGGAACCATACCCTCCTGTCAGTATACCTCTTTTTTTGAGTCTTTTACATAATAAAAAGACTTGGGTCTCAGCATTAATCATTGTGATTAATGTGATTCCACTAATAACCTTTCTATACTTGGGAAGGCTTCAATTATGACTGTATTCTGTGTTTGGCCTTGGGCCAGTTTCTAACTTACTGTGACTGGTTTCATGATGCCTCAGCATGAACATTAACCTCTTCTGCCTCCACATTCTCCCGCAGACATCAGGCAGAGCCCATCTTTGGGACCTTGTGCTGACCCACCCCTGGATAAATAAACCCAGCTGCCTGGTGAGGGAAAGTTTGCTTTTCTCCTTTTCTGAATGGTTCAGACACAAGGCTATTCAAGAATTCTTGATGGTTTCCCCAAAGGTGATGTCAAGTCACATTCAGCCTTCATAATTCTTTGGCTCACCAGTCGGCCTTATAATTAATAATGGAAGCTTGCCAGAAGTACTGATCTTTTAGAATGCATTGGAAGGAGGATACTCAGAGGGATCAGTAGTATAAACTTCACAAGATCTAAGGCTTGTTTTAGATATAGCAGAGGAACTGGACTAGCTCTTCAGAGAGATAAAGAAAGTGCCTTCAAGGTCAGACAGCATTAGGCATGTGACCTTGAGAAAATTGCTTAACTTTTTTTTGGGTCTCAGTTGACTTCTTTGTGAAATGGGAGTATAGTTATCCTTCAGTTGAAATGAGGATTAAATGGATAAAAGGGATGTTGCCTATAATGTGACCAGTGGTCCATTTCTACTGCCACGGTAATCCAATATGCTAGAGAACACCCGAGATGCTAAATAGACCATATGTATGAACAGCCTCACATTTTGTTTTTTTCATCAACAGATTTTATTCTTGAATTTTGCACCTGTTCTCAGAATGACATGGAAAAAATGTTTGGTAGCCATACATTATGGATAAAGTCAAATGTATGTTATAATATGTATCAACTATAACATAAGATGACTATTTATCACATACTAATATAGGTTCACTAGCAGTTTTCATAAGATATTAGCTGTAGCCTGAAGCTTCTAACCTGTCTGGGCCCAAGGTCTGGAGGAATCTTCCTAGACCCACCACTTGCGGTCCTATGGCTGCTTATAAAATAATCACTCAGAAGCTAATATTAATTACAAACTGTTTGGCTTATGGCTTAGGCTCATTATTAGCTAGCTCTTATAACTTAACTCAACCCATTTCTATTAATCTATGTTTTACCACGTGGCTCATGGCTTACCTGTACTCTTACATCTTGCTTTCTGTGGCAGCTCGAAGTGTCTCCCCTGACTCCACCCTCCTTCCCCTTTAACTATGCTGGGATTCTCCACCTGCCCATAAGCTGCTTTGCCATAAACCAAAACAATTCTTTTATTATCCAATGGTAATTTACAGTGTACAGAAAGACATCCCACATCAATTAGCTCCTAATGTTATTCATAATTCTTATGCATTATCATATAAAATATCAAAATAGAACCAGAATAGACATCCTTTTAAATATTTAGACATTAGAGGGGAAATTCCAGGAGCTATTAAAGGGAACTAAAGGACAGAGATGATGGTACAGTAAGCTCACAGAAGTTTGCGTTTAGTGTTAAATACGAGATTTTGACTTTAAATTTGCATAGAGGAAGGTGGCTCTTCAGTCTCTGTGTGACTGGGTACTGAGACTGGAACCTCTGAGAAAAGCTGAGGAACTCCGGAGGCCACTATACCTTTGAGAAAAGGTAAGATGGAAAGCACCAATGTGTGGTGGAAATGTTCTCTGTATGCCTAACCCTAACCCTAACCCCTTTGGGCCCAGGAAAACCTTCTACAACACCCATGTACCAGCAAGAACACTGAAGAGGGATTTATGTATCTCTTTCTGATTTCTAGGTGGGAGCAAATTTGCCTTTCAGCATATAAAATCATATTCATTTATATCTAACTTTCCATACATGCTTAGAATTACAAATTATGCTACCTGTATAGTTTTAGGGCTTCCTAAGATAAAAAAGATGAATATACCATGGATTCCAGACCAGTGTAGAAACAATGCACTACTTTTGAGAGCTAAATCGACCCATAACTTAGGTTGTTTGCCATTCACATTGAAAAAGTCCCACTAGAGTTGAACTAAAGAAATAAAAATTACTATGAGAAAATCAGCCACTATGACTAAGACTCCATAGGCAAAAGACACAGCAAGGCTGGAGCTTGATGAACCTCCAGAAACGGAGCTATGACATGCAGGCCATGAAATAAGTACACTAGTCTGTGGTGGAAATGTTCTCTGCATGATGTAAATAAAGTAACTGGTTTGGCCTATGTAGAGCACTATAGAAGTGGGTGGAGAATCAGAGGACAGGCAGGCAGGAGAAGGGTGGAGTTAGTCAGTTGCCATCCGACCCCCGAAGGAGGAACATGTAAGAGATACAGGTGAGCCACGGGCTGGGTCACATGGCTGGTAGATTAGTAGAAATGGGTTGATTTAAGATGAAAGAGCTAGAATCCTACAACACTAGTCTCTCCTTCATAAGGAATAACAGTAAATAACAACACATCTTTTCTGTAGCATAATTTTCCCTATACACATGTATGGTAATGTTTAATTTGCAGATTAGGGACAGTATGTAATAACTAAAAGTGAATAATGGAGTAGGATAATTATTACAATATTCTATGATAAAATTTATGTGACCGTGGTCTCTGTCTTTGTTATTATACTTTCACCATTTCACTTAATGTAAGCACTTAACAGTTTCTTTTTGCCACTAGTGGTGTTCTTGCCTTTTGTTACCATTATTAAGAAAAACTATGTCTACCTGAACAAAAGCACCATGCTACAGTGACAATCTAATGATTAGTTACTAAGTAATGCATGAGTGGGTAGTATATACAGCGTGGATACTCTGGACAAAGGGATGATTTACATCCTGGGTAAAATGATCCAGGAAAGTACGTGGGTTCATTACAATAATCAGAATAGCATGCAATTGGAAAAGTACAGGTTTTTAATTCCTGGAATTTCCCAGAAATTTATTTTCAGACCAGTGTTGACAGTGGATAACTGAAACCATAGAAACCAAACTGTGGATAAGGGGGAGGGAGTAGTACATACTTAAAAATCATCAAGGTCGTACTAGAAGAAAGGGAGACTGGGAAAATACTGAAGCAGAAGTGCCAAAGAGAATTTGTGGAAAGGAGAATGCATTCACTGGGATGCAATCTAAGGGGGCGGGGAAGAAGTATAATAGGGAGATGCCCAGTAACCCAGGCAACCTCAAATGCTTGTCATAAACACAGGCTCAGAATTTCCAGTGCTCTTTCTTTTGTTTTTCTTTATTTAAATTTATTCTTCTCTCAGATACTATATCCTGACTGCAGTTCCCCCTCCTTTCTCTTCTCCCAGGCTCCCCTCCACCTCTCTGCCATCCAGTGCTCCCATTTCCCTTCCGAAAAGGGCAGGCTTTCCAGGGATATCAACCAAATATAGCATATCAAGTTGTAGAAAGACTAGGTACCTCCTCTCATATTAAGGCTGGATGAGGCAACTGGTAGGAGAAAAAGGGTCCCCAAAGCCCAAGAGTCAAGGACAGCCCCTGCTCCCAATGTTAGGAGTCCCACAAGAGGACCAAGCTACACACTGTAACATATATACAGAGGCTCTAGGTCAGTCTCATATAGGCTCCCTGGTTGTCACTTCAGTCCCTGGGAGCCCCTATGAGCCCAGGTTAGCTGGTTCTATGGCTTTCCTTGTGGTGTCATTGACCCCTCTGCCTCCTACAATTCTTTTTCCCTGTCTTCTTCAGGACTCTCTGGAGATCTGCCCAATGTTTGGCTGTGGGTCTCTGTATCTGCTTTTATCAGTTGCTGGGTGAAGCCTCTCTGATCACAATTATGCTAGATTCTGGTCTACGAGTGTAACAGAATATCATTAGGAATCATTTCATTGACTTTTTCTTTTCCTGTCTGTTTGGTTCTTCTATTCTAGGTCTCTGGTCTATCCAGCCTCTGGTTCCTGACCCTCCAGGCAGTGACAGGCTTGGACTACCTCTGGTTACATAGGTCTCAAATTGGACCAGTCATTGGTTGATCCCTCCCTCAATTTCTGTGCTTCCTTTACCCCAGCATATTTTGTAGACAGGATAAATTGTAGGTCAAAAGTTTCATGTCTGGGTTGGTGCCTTAATCCCTCCATTGGAAGGAAGTCTTTTCAGGCCTTTTTCTTTGGTAAAATTTAGATATTCAGTTATAGACAAATATAGAAGCATCTATATTTATCTGTAGATCATTAAATTAATTTTAAGTGAATAAACTTTACATTTTTGGAGCAGTTTGTGTTCACAGTGTATAGAGGTCCCCTGTGCCCTCTTTTTGTACCACATCAACAACTGCCCTGTTAGGGTTGTCTGACTGGTGCTGGAGTTGTACCTGTGGTTTAACAGAGATACCTGCAAGAGATACTTTGATGACTCAGACCATGGAAGACTCACCAGTACATGTTGAGACAGGGCTTCTCTATGTATCCCTGGCTATACTGAAACTTGCTCTGTAGACTAGGCTAGCCTCAAACTCAGAGATCTGCCTTCCTCTGCCTTCCAAGTGTTGAGATTAAAGGTATGTGCCAATACTACCAGGTCACTACCAGGCTCCTTTAAGGTCTTCCCCCACCAATACATCCCAACCACAGTTTCTTCTCTCTCCACTCCCCCCACAACCCCCTGCTCCTACCCCTCCATATTCACTTCTTCTCTGTTCCCTTCAGAAAAGAGCAGGCCTCCTAGGAATATCCACTGAACACTAAGATGAGGCATAAACCCTCATACCTAGGTCAGAGGAAGAAAAATGACCCTAGTGGAAACTCCTAGTAACAGAAGATTTGGAACCTAAACCAGTCATCCTCTATAACCAGCCAAGGCTTCCAGAGGTGGGGCTGGGCTACCAACCCAGCCACAAAACCTTCAACCTATAATCTATCCTGTCCGCAAGATGTACTAAGGCAATGGAGGTGCAGAATCAGTGGGAGTGACCAACTAAATGATGCCTAATTTTAGGTCATTACCAGAGAGGGAGCCTTTCAGGTCTTAATAACACAACACTGATGGCATTGACCACAACATTCATCCATTGACTTCCTGAAGGGCATCTTGGTTGCTTTTGAATTCTGACAATCTCATTAGCTGTTAAAAATGTGCGAGCATATATCTTTGTGTGAAAATGTGTTTTCAATTCACTTGGATGAATAGCAAAGAGCACAATTGCTGAATCATTTGTAGAAATGTGTTTTGTTTCATAGGAACCCACCAAACTGTCTTCCAAAGTGGTTGCGCATTCCACATTCCTATCAGCAGGAAGTGACAGTTCCCATCATTCCATATCCTTACCAGCACTTGGTGTTGATGTAGTGGATTTTGGCCATGTAGAGTATGTAGAGGCATCTCAATATATTGTTTTTAGCTTTTAAATTAAAATTCATTAAAATTAGATACATGTTAATTGTAACTTTTACTTTTAATGTCTTTAGTTTCCTGTAGCAGTGTGGTTCTTGTTTTTATTTATTTACCATTTCATTTTACTGCAGCAATTACTCTCTCGTTCTCCTCCCTCCCCCCCCCCCCACACCAGAGTGCTGCCTTAAGACTATGTGTAACCTAGAACTCTGGAGCAATGTCTAGGTTTTGGATTTTAAAAACTTGAACTTGACTAATGGAAGCTTCATCTATAAACTCTGAATCATATTCCTTTTTTGTTTTTAGAGTTATTGTCAAGATTAAACAGATCTTTGTCACGGGATCTTGTAAGCAGCAGGACTCAGTATGAAGCTATGAGATTGCTATTATGATTTATCTATATAAGGTTACAACTAATTACAGACTTGCTGAGTTGTTTCTCACACATTGATTCATTTTTTCCTTGGGAAGTTTCTAAGCTAATTGAACAGCTCTCTAATGACAGGAATTCAAATATTTGGAG
The DNA here is from genome assembly GCA_004025045.1 of Sigmodon hispidus. Taxonomy (NCBI): domain Eukaryota; kingdom Metazoa; phylum Chordata; class Mammalia; order Rodentia; family Cricetidae; genus Sigmodon; species Sigmodon hispidus. The sequence continues at coordinate 24,327 of PVIH01020792.1, forward strand.
GCAGATCAGCAAGCATTTTTTTTGGACTGTCTTAAAAACCTGACCAAATGGTACTTAATGTTCTTCTAAGGTTTTTTTTTTTAATGTATGTTTTATATGTGTGTTGTATGCATATGCATGCTTGTACCTGTACACATGTGTCTATGTGTGTATATGTGCATATGTCTATTTGTGTGTGGAGACCAGAGATTGATGTTGGGTATCTTCCAGGATTGCTCTCCATCTTATTTCTGAAACAGGGTCTCTCACTGAACCTGGAGCTTACCAATTCAGCCAGATGAGATGGTCAGTGATCTACATGGATTCTCCTGCCCCTTCCTACCCTGTACTAAAACTACAGGAGAAAAATACAGTACTTAGCTTTTTATATGGGTTCTGGAAATCCAAACTCATGTCCTCATGATTGCATATCAAGTACTTACTAACTGAGCCATTGATATTTTATATTTGTATATGTGATTTGGGGCAGGGTGATGTGAGGTAAAAATTTTCTATGGCAGTGGGTGTATCAAAATTGATTTTTTTGACCAGTATTGGGCCTAGGGAAGGAAAGGTATGTGTCTCTGCATTTCCAGCTGCACATATTTGAGGGCTTTCATATTTGCTACATATTTGCACTGTCAAATTAGTCCATCAGGAGTGACCATTTTGCCTTGCTTTGTTCGATTACTGTTTTTTTTTTCTTATTGAATATTCTTTGTATATTCAAGGATTATGCATTTATCTGAACTGTAATTTAATTTTCCCCAAGCTTATAAATCATCTTTTACCCTAATATTTCAAAGATTTGAAGACATTAAAGAATATAATTAATATTAGAGGCAAACATTTCATGTTGCCTGGATATGGTGGTGCAGGCTTTTAATTCCAGGATTCTGGAGACAGAGAAAGACAGATATGTATGAATTCCAGGGCAGCCTGGTTTATACACAAATTCTAGGCCATTTTTAGTTACATGGTGAGACCCTGTCTCAAAGAAAAACAAATCACAAACCAACCAACTGTTAGGTTTTTATGGCAAATAGAAACAATATTACTATCATTATCATCCTAAGTGCTCACCAAATGAGTGATGAATTACTGTTTATATGTAAAAAATAATTGATATATAGAAGCTTTGGCTTTATTGTCATAAAAACAAATAATTTAAGAAATAATTAGATACCTTATCTCTGATAAATATCTTACAGCTGAAGTTATTTGACATGGGAACTTATTAATTAGAGTAACAGGCTGGAAACTCAAGCATCTTCAAGGCTTTCCCGTTAAATTATGGTAATGAAATCTGATCTATTAAATATATATAAAGCCTCTCTAGATTTTTGTGCCATTCTTATTTTTCTCATATATATTTTTCTGAAATTCTCATGGCTTTATTTTGGTGGAAGATATGAAGTCTGTATTCTCTTTATTCATGTGAACCTTTTTGGATCCCGATGAAATTCTTTTGTTTCTACTTCTCTGGTGTGCCCCTAAATGTCTCTGACATCTCACTCTTTTCTTTTCAGAGACTTAGTGATCTCTCAGACTCCTCAGCAGACCCAGTTCTGGCCTGTGGGATTTACATGGGAAAGGGGCAGGTCTTGTTCATCCATCTGCAGTAGTGTCATGTGAATCTTTTCCAACAGAGACCAAGCAACTCTATTAATACATCAGAAGGATTTAGTGAATGCATTTCCAGCCCAACTTATTAGCCAACCAGAGTCAGCTCTTAAAAGTCTCTATACACCAATAAATTTGAGATCCGAAAGGACGGGTTGGTAAGAGTCAAAGGAGAGAGACAGAGGGTGAAATTTTTCGGGTTCCACGGGGTTTGTCATAATAATGTTGCTAATGAAACAGGTTCTGGTTGTGAAAGCATAACCAGTCCCTCTTGTGACTCTCACAATGTTATCTGAGTGAGAGCTCTTATCCTAAAATTTTCTATTCCCCGCTTTTGCTCCATGTGCTCTACTTCTTCCTTTACCAGACTTTGCTTGGCAGTTTGGATGCAGTCATGGTTGCAGATGTTCCTACTACCTGGAGAAATCTGTTGGGTGTCTCATCTCTGATAGATCATGTTACCTTTGACTTTCATGGGTGACCTCTCTGACCTTGGGAACTCACAGGCATAACAATCATGAATAGCCCAGGGACCTTGCTGAATTGGGCCATGTATATCAACTCAGAACTACTATTGCATTTCAATCTTTTATTTACAGATGAGAGAAGAAACTATTTTTATTTTATTTAACAAGTTAACAAGATTCCTGAAGTGATCACTCCAGCAATATTTCATGTCCACCAGGAGCAAAGGGTGGGGCTCAGGCCCAGGAGAGCAGCACATTACAGGTTGGATATCTACTAGGTTCTAAAATAGACCTCTACAATGATTGCTTTAAACCCTCTCATTTTGCTGATTAGAAACAAAAATAGAAGATTTATGGGCTGGAGGTCACAGAGCAGTTGGCAGAGACACAGCTGGATCTCAGGTCTTTTGACTTGAATTTCTTTGTTCTAATGATAGCTCATGCATGGATTGTTTCTTGAAAGTCTATGTTGAAGGCTACCTAGTGGTTAACTCAAAAATACCAGACCCATGTGGGTTGGATGGACAGAGGATGAAGGTAACTTCTCTTTTTTGTTATTGACATAACTCCAGCTACAAGACAATGATGAATCCATTAACATTCAAGAGGCTTCTTTGCAGATAATCTGACCACATGACCTAAGTCTGGCTGGGAAGATGGCAGTAAGTGTTGCTAGGCAGAACTACTGAGAAGATTCCTTAGTTTCTTTCCCTGTCACTCTGATAAATTACTGTGACAAAAGCGACTTAAAGGAGAAGGGGTCCCTTTGGCTCACACTTCTAGGGTGTAGTCCATAGTGGAGGAGAAAACCCAGCAGCAGGAACTCAAGAGGTCTGGTAACATTCATTGCATACAGTCCAGAGCAGGGAGAAATAAAATAGTTTATGCCAGTGCTTAGCTAGCATCATCCTTCTTATTCAGTTCAGGATCCCAAGCCCAGGGAGTGGTGACACTCACAGGGAGCGGTGCCCCCACATCATTTATGTAATTAGAATAATCCCTCACAGACATCCTCAGAGACCCATCTCACAGGTGATTGCAGGTCATATTAGTTGGCAATTATACACTAACCATCACATCAGTTTCCTTCCAGTGCAAGTAAGACCCAGAGAATGTTGACTTTTCTCATTCATTCTTTTTTCCCTAGAATTTGGATGCTATATGACCATCAACCCCAGGGAACTGAACAAGCTTCAACTTACATGTGTGACCTGATGAATTTCACTAACCATCTCTTTTATGACTAGACTAAATCGTTATGACTAGATTAAACCATTTGGGCTTTCTCTTACTTATAGTCATATTACTATGGCTATAATAAACAAATTTGTATAGACATGTCCTGATTTTCTGGAAAATCTCCCTTTATATTATTAAATAATATAAAATACATTAGAAAACATTATCAGAGGGCAAAATTATTGCCATTACCTAAGGAGTTTTACATCAAGAAAAAATTATAGGACCCTGTAATTGCAACTTTTGAACCATATTTTTATTAATCACTTAATTCTTAACATAAAAGAAACTAAATGTTGAGTTGTTTTGTACTTTTGCTGATTTAGAACCAGAGATAACAAATTTGAAAATATCATGTTCAAGAAGATATTAGCATTGTTAATTAATTACTACCTTATAACTAGACTTGGAACTCAAATGTTATATGACCTGTCAAATGCCAGGTACCTGGCCACCTTAGCTGAGGAGGCTTGAATGAATTCATTTCTGACCTTGAACGTTGATTTTCATGAAATATCAAGTATTTTCTTCTCATTTCAGCTAAAGTCCTTCTAGATTTTTATTTTTTAAAAAATAATTTATTTTATTTTATTAAATTTCCATTTAAAATTATCTCTCTCTTTTTTTGGCGAGAGGGGAAACATGGGATTGAACCTAGGGCCTTTGCATGCCAGATCAACACTCCACAAAGCCACATCCCAGCCCTAAAAGCCCGTTGATCCTCTTGGATACTTAGCTTCCTATTTCTAGCATTCTACTTTCTCCAACTCCAGCATCCAGTCAGTTGTCATATCTTATGTAGATGGGACATGTAGAGAAGCGTCCAGAAGTGGACTTACCCACTTGTTCTCTATGCCCTCAGTTGCACATGCTCTTTGCTCTTGACTACTCATTAGTTGCTTGTGTGGAAAATGTCAATTTGTATGATAGTGACATTTGAGGCTTATGTAATTGCTTTGATGTATTAGTTTTGGAGACCAAGCAGCCAATTACAGCCAACAGACCACTTTTAATTGGGACGCAGAGGTAATAGGACTTTCCGTTGCCATAGCTGCAGAGGCACATATGTGGTCAGCTGCCTAATGCTGGATTTATTTTCAGATGTTAGATACTTCCGACAGGGAGCCCTGGTGACTCAGAGACATCTGCTGTTCTGGAAGAAGAGAAGTGTAGTCCACAGCTCAGCAGAGACCGCTTCTTAAGTAGAGCATGCTCTGAAACGGTGTTGTATCTCATGCGTGTTCTAACATATTCTTGAATTATGAGTGTCCAGCTGAAGAGGAAATATTAATCTGCCCCTTAACAAATGCTTTTGCAGTAGACTATTGTTCTTAGGGGCAGAGGAGGAGAAAAGAAAAGAAGATAGAGGCAAAGGGGACTTAAAAGCAGGTGAGTAATTTCAGCACCTGGAACCACTGAGGAATCTCATGGAAATGACCAAAGGCACAAGAGAGGAAAGAAGTCTGCACTGGACACTAGGAATAATGATGGCCATGTAAATACTAGTGACCAGAGAGTGCCTGACAATGCAGCTCAAAAGGACCAATCACATTCCTTATTCATTTTGTGTTTAAATTCAGTTTACCAGGGAGGTGAGTAGGAGAAACTTTATCTGAATTCAGCAATCCTTTTCCTTCCAAGAGGGGGAGGAATACCTTCCCAGTAAGACATCCTTGACACTGGCTAGTCCCATATATATTTTTTTGTCATCTCAGAGACACGTTGGTGCCTTCTAAATGATGACTTCTCATTTCCTTCTTGTATTGTGACTTTTGTTCTTCTTTGGGGAGGTATAGAGAAATGCTTGTTCATCCAAGATAGGGCACAGACAGATTGAAAGAGAGGACTCCCTCCATGAAAAGCTTGGCAAAACAATGAGTTTTATTAGGGCTAATGAGGAGCGTGGTCAACTCAAAGCAAGTACCACACTAAGAAGTCTCACATACAACTTACATTTATCTACACCCTGAAAAATTCTCTCCAGTCAATTGTTTATCCTTTTTGCTGCATGTATATGTGTGTACAGAAACATGTTGTGTGTGTATTTTTTGTAGGAATGTGTGTGTTGGTGTGTATTATATGTCTACATGCACATCCAAACCAGAAGACAGCTTCTAGGGTTGATCCTCAAGTGCTGTCTGCCTTGATTTATGAGACAGGATCGTTCATTGGTCTGAGACTTGTCAAACAGACCAGGCAATTTGGTCAGGGAGCACAGTCTACCTTCCAGAGCTGGAATTACATTTATAGAATAGATGAATACAAAGTAGAGGGCGTGGAGCTGTGAGAAGGAAGAAATTGATTGGCTGGAATCTCTCCTTCAGTACAATGCCACCCCAGTAGCTCAAAGGATAGGAAAGAAAATGGTCTCTACCTCTCTCCCATCACTTAGTAGCTTAAAGATGGTACTAAGAGGTTGGTAGAAGTCTCTCCTCATTTCCTCACCCAGAGAGGATCTACCTCACGCTAGTGACATTCAAGGGCATAAGTGATAGCTCTCTGTTGTGACAAAATAGCTGAGGGAAATTAACTAAGATAAAATATTTATTTTGGTCTATGGCCACCTGGCTAGGTTATTTTTGGGTTACAATCAGTCATAATATCATTATCAACATAGAGAGACAAAGCCGATTACCTCATGACAGGAGAGAGGCAGGGTGGGGGCAGAGGAGAAGGAAAAGAGGAAGGAAGGAAGGCAAAGGGGGAGGGGAGGGGGAAGGAGGGGAGGGAATAGAGGAAAGAGAAAGAGAGAGGAGGGAGTAGAAAGAAGGAGAAGGAAGCCTGAGCATTTACAAAGGTTATATCTATACCTTTAAAGAATGACTGTTCTGATAGATCCCTGGTGCAATAGTGTTGTAACAGTTTGGAGGGATAAACAATGTCTTTTGTTTTAATCAAAGTTTTCTCTTCCTTCCCTCTTTCCAGGCCCCCCTCCTTCTTCTCTGCTTCTCTTCAGATACGGGCAATGCTCCCATATATATCAGCCAGTCATGGTGTATCCAGTTGCAGTGAAATTGGGCACCTCTTCTTCTGTTAAGACTGGATGAGGCAATCTTGTAGGAGGAATGAGTCCCTAAAACAGGCAACACAGTCAAAGACAGCCCCTGCTCTCACTGTTAGAACTCTCACACAGAGGCCAAGTTACACAACTGGACCATATATGCGGAGGGTCAGTCCCAGGCAGGCTCCCTGATTGTCGCGCGCCACCTCGCCAGCAAGGAACACGCAACACCGGATCCTTCCCTTTGCAGTTTATTCGGGCCTTTAATTATCTTATTATCTCTCACTCACTCACTCATTCACTCACTCTCACTCTCAGACATATGACGAACGACCCCGGGGGGAAGTCTGCTCGTGGCTAAATACCCTCTGGGCTTCCAATCCTGGTAAGCCACGTAGACATTGCCCATAGGTCCCCAGGCGCCGGAAGCAAAGCCACCATCCTCGCCTACAGCCAATAAGGAGTTGCTTACTCCCGAGAGCACTCACCTTCAGAAAAGGTGGAAGGCGGAAACCAGCGCCACCTTTAGGGCATGGTACAACGCAGCTCCCTACAGATCCCCCTTCTTTATTAAGGAAAAAAAAAGCAGGCAGAAGCAGAGGTCTAGTCTCTGAAGCACAAAAGGAACATGTACAGGTATCGCTCCAGGTGTCATCCACCCAGACAATCCCTGACCCGTCCGACACCCTTTTCACAGAGGCAGGTAGTTGGGTGTCAACCTGCATGCAACCAGACATACTCCTCATGAGTTCCCATAAGCCAGAGTACTCATGT
>PVIH01020793.1:0-16670 GCA_004025045.1 Sigmodon hispidus
TCTACCACTGAGCCACACCCCAGCCCCTCACTGGGGGATTCTAGGCAGGGGCTCTACCACTGAGCCACGCCCCAGCCCTTCACTGGGGGATTCTAGGCAGGGGCTCTACCACTGAGCTTCATGTCTTGGGGTCTCAGCCTTGTCAGTTTCTGTAACATTTTCAGCACAGTCATGGTCATGTATATATTATGAATAAAAATTAAGCTATACTCAGTTCTCAGGAGCTTGAGAAATGATTGATTGCCTCCTGTTCATGCCTAACATGGGCTACACAGAAACACCTTGTTTTGGGCAGGGTTGAGGGGTATGGAGGAGAAGCAAAGCAAATTAAAACCTCAGACTCTGGTTGGCGAGATGACTTTACAGAAAAAGGGTTTTGGACTTGCCTCAGAAACCTGACAACCAGAGCTAGATCCCTGAAGCCCTTGTAAGCATGGGAGAGAAATGACCCCATGAAATTGTCTTCCAGCCTCCACATGTGTACTGTGGCATGTGCATGCTCCACTGCATCCTAGGAAAAGTGTTAAGAAACTCCAACACGGGGGCTAGAGAGATGGCTCAGTGGTTAAGAGCACCGTCTGCTCTTCCAGAGGACCCAGGTTCAATTCCCAGCACCCACATGGCAGCTAACAACTGTCTGTAGTTCCAGTTCCAGGCAAACACCAAGGCAAATAATTAAATAAATAAATAAATAAAAGTGTTTTTTTTTAAAAAAAAAAAAAAAAAAAAGAAAGAAAGAAAGAAAGAAACTCCAACACTCTACCCAAGTACAGTGGTTAGAGCCCCTGCCTAGAATCCCCCATTGAGGGCCACAGCCAGACTTAATGTCCTATGCCAGCCAGCCTGGGAGACAGGAAGACCAAGAGTTAAGGCCAGCCTGAGCTATAAAGTGACCCTATCCCTAATAAATAAATAGATTAAAATTAAATACAAAAAAGTCACTAAGTCAGCAAGATGGCTCAGTGGGGAAAGACGCTTGTCACCAAGACCAACGACATCACTTCAGTCTCCAGGATCCACACGAGGGAAGAAATCTCCATCTTTGAAGAATATTCGTAAGCTGTGTTTTGACTGCCATGGGAATAGTCATGTTTCCCTCCCAAATAAATGCAAAAAATCACAAATATAAAATAACAATACGTTATTATAAAACAACAAAAGCAGCCACATTTGGTGAACGGCCTCCATGTGTGACATCGTGTCAGAGACAGTGCTCTAATGTTCTGAGTAACCAAAGACCACAGCCTGGCAGATTGCTCCAGCTCTAATTTCAACCCTGGACCTGCCTGGCTGTGACTTTAAACCTCAGTGAGTCTTAGTTTATTCATCTATGAAACCTGAAGTCCCAAGCTGGGATGAGACTCAGTGAACAGACTACCAGTCTAGCATGTGCGAAGCCCCAGGTCTCATCCCCATCTCCATCCCCAGCACTGCACAACCAGATGTGGTGGTTGATGTCTTCCTTGCACTGGGGTAGTGGAGACAGGGGGATCGGGAGTTGACAGTCATCTCCAGCTACATAGTAAGTTTGAAGTTAGTCTTCAGGCTAGTCTGCTTTTTGTTAGATATTGGAGATGGGGGGATGGAGAAAGAGAGGGAGAGGGAGGGAAGAGGAGGAGGAGGAGGAAGAAGAAGGGCTAAGTTTTGTTTTTTTTTTTTTTTAAAAAAAAAACAACTTTATTTTTGTTTTTTTATTTGCCTTGGTGTTTGCCTGGAACTGGAACCACAGACAGTTGTTAGCTGCCATGTGGGTGCTGGGAATCGAACCCAGGTCCTCTGGAAGAGCAGACGGTGCTCTTAACCGCTGAGCCATCTCTCCAGCACTGAAGGTCTAAGTTTTAATGGCAAAAATGTTTGCCATGCAGAGCTGGAGAGATGGCTCAGAAGTTAAGAGCACTGACTGTTCTTCCAGAGGTCCTGAGTTCAATTCCCAGCAACCACATGGTGGCTCACAACCATCTATGATGAGATCTGGTGCCCTCTTCTGTATACTGTATACTTAATAAATAAATCTTAAAAAAAATGTTTGTCATGCAAGCCAGGCAACCTGTGTTTCTCCCTGGAACCCATGTAAAGGCAGAAGAAGAGAACTGACTCCACAAATGTGTTCTTTTGTGTCATTTTCACACACATGCATGCATGTGCACACATGCACAATACACTAATGAAAAAGAAAAAGAATAGAGAGAGATCAGGCCATGTGTGGTGGTGCATGCCACCATTAGTTCCAACACTTGGGAAGCAGAGGCAGACAGATCTCTGTGAACTCAGGGCTAACCTGGATTACATAGTGAGTTCCAGGCTAGGTTCACCTACATAGATAATCTCTGTTTCAAATAGATAAGGAAGAAAACAGATAAATTTAAGGGACATATGTAGAAAGAAAGTGAATAGTTTGCCACTTACCAATGCTCTGGACATTTAGTATATGTTTCTGTGTTTCTTGCTCAATGTTCTTGTTGGTTGTGGATCCACTTTGTTTATGTTTTGGCCTCTCTCCTAGACATTACTTGATAATTGTTCCTATTATAAATAGGTTTTTTAATAAGGTTTATAACTTTCCTATGTAAACAAAAGGGGGACATGTTGACGGGAACATGAATCCTCTTGCTTTGGCATTGGGATACAGTCCCTAGGGCATGGCTTGGAGCCAGCTTAAGATCTGAGACATTTAGGCAGCTCAGTTTCTTATGCTCTTGGATAGAAAGACTGACCAGCAGCCTGCAGCTGTGCTGAATCAATCCAGCCTTCCAGGAACATCAACTCTATTTGCCCTTTTGTGTCAATGAATGCCTTCCTTTGAGCCCTTTAATAAACACATAAATATCTTTCTCAGTCACTTGTGATTTTCTTGCTATAGACATGCAACAACTCATTAACATAATGGTAAACAAATTTCATGTTAATCTGGATTGTACAGTTTAATAAAATATCACATGCTTTAAAAGTTAGTAGGGGGCTGGAGAGATGGCTCAGTGGTTAAGAGCACTGACTGTTCTTCCGGAGGACCTGAGTTCGATTCCCAGCTAATAATTGTCTGTAATTCCAAGATCTGACACAAGTTATACATGCAGGCAAAACACCAATTCACATGAAAATAATAATAATAGTTTTTTTTTGTTTTTTTTTTTAAAGTCAGTAAGAAGAGGCCACTGTTTGATGCTTCATTTGCACTGATGTCAGGTCTGGAGCTGGAGTGAGAGACAGTTGTTAGCTGCCATGTGGATGCTGGGAATTGAACCTGGGTCCTCTGGAAGAGAAGTCAGTGTTCTTAACCACTGGACCATCTCTCCAGGCCCTGTTTTTGATATTTTTAACACTATAGATCTAAACAAAGGCATACATAATACTATTTACTTGTTTCTTTATTTATCTATTCATTTTTGTGAGACTGTTTTATGTAGCTCAGGCTGGCCTCAGACATCCTAAATTGCCTTCAGGTTCAGCCTCCACCTCTCATGTGCTGGGATAACAGGCCTGAACCAGCAATCCAAGCTTTATCGGTGATAGGGGATCGAACCCAGGACTTTGTCAACAGAGCTATTCTACGACCATTATTTTCTGGGCATGCAAAGACAGAACTTTGCTTAGTAGCCTTCTGACTTTTTATCCTCTGGCCTCAGCCCCTGGAGGGCTGGCATCCGGGTCTAGGCCTCTGTGCCCAGTTTAGAATTGTTAAATCATTGCAAGAAGCCATCCAGTTGGGCTTCAGTGAGACATCATCCCTCTTCCTCACATTTACTTCAGTGTCTGGTCTGCTGTGATTCTCTGCAGGCTCCTTTAAACTTGGGAAAAAATACAATAAAGTTGGCCAAGCGTCCACTTGTTATTACAGCAGTCGTTTTGATGGCCTTTAAGGACCGAGGCACCCTGAGGGGTGAACGCATCTCATCTTAGGCTCCCTAAGGCCCTGATGCTGGTGCCTACATCACCTCAGGACCAGGTTTTTCGGGCTGCCCAGGTTGGCTAGGTGTAGGTGGCACAGTGCGCCACTGTCAGCCTGACTGAACTTTCCCTAAAAAGCATCATTGCAGTGCGCCCCTCTTGGGGCTGTAACGATGCTCCCTGGGCTCCGGGGCCATACTTGCCCATAGCACCTGAACAGAGGGCAAACTGCTGTTGAATCCAAATTCTCTTCTTACCAAACACTTTTTAATCTATGCTAACCAGCTAAATTGAATCTATGTTTAGCTCTGTCTTGGCTACCCTGGGTCCCATTCATTTAGCCCAGGCTAGTAGGTCACAGAGGGATGGCGCACTAAAGTAAGTGGATGAATTGTCAAGTCTTTGGAAGCAGGGGCAAGCCTAAAATAGGCAGAGGGAACGTGTGTGTGTGTGTGTGTGTGTGTGTGTGTATGTTAGCACAAGAAACACGTTATTGAATGGTGGCTGTCTGGTCGATGAGTCCATGCCTCCATCTCTAAAACATTTAATAAATCATAAAATACTCGCTTCCTGGTGAGAAGCGGGTGTGCATACCTGGTCCAATTCCTTGGTGGAATTGGACCTAATCAAACTCCAGTGCGCAACGCTACAGACATCTTTTGCTGTGTATATATCTATGTTCAGCCAGTCCCAGAGGATACATTGGGATAGCCTAGTAAAAGAGGTGTTCATGAAGACGCGGGGTCGGGTCCGGTATGTTCCACTGTCCCCCATCTCGGGGCCTCCACTCCGGGCTGGGTGAGTCAGCCCCGGGCGGCTCCCGCGTCATCCCGGCCGCTTTGCTCCACGCTATTTCGGGCTCTGGGCGCTATAAATAGAGGTTCTCACAGCCTAGGCGAGCCGCTCCCCTCTCTGCTCGGGCCCCCTGCGTCCCCAGCCCGCCGCGATCCCCGTCACCACGGCTAAGTTTAGAGGCGGGAGGGGACACCAGCAGTGGTCATTGCGCCCCCCTCTCCCCACCACCGAGGGGTGGAATCTTCTAGGGTCTCCAGCTGTCCAGTTACTTTTTGGTCCAAGCCCCCAATTCTCCATTCCTTCTGGAGTACAGAGGAGACCCTAAGTTGACACATGAGTTAGAAGCTCAGAGGGAGACCCAGTCTAGGATGCTGAGTGAAGAAGGTGGGATCTTTTGAACTCAAAGCCCCAGAAGTGGGAGGTTCTGGATCTGGGCATGCAAGTCTCAGTGTAGAAACTAAACACAGAAAGCAAATTTAGGGTTGATGAAGAACTAACAGCAACTTTTCCCGCCCTTGGTTAATGCAAACGAGTCAAAGTCACAGCCGTGGGCGGCGAGGACTCAGGTTGGCTGCGGTAGGGATGCACATTGCCTTCTCGCTGGGTCCTGAGCATTCCGCGTGGTCCAGCCCAACCTACCCGGGAATCCTCTAGTGGGGCGTCGGCGACCCCTGGCGGTAGAGCAGAGAGTTGCAAGCTCAAAGCTTGGGATTCTTGCCCCCCCCCCCAATCCCCCTACTGTGGGAGAAATTGAGTTAGGGTTCCACTTGGCTTGGCATCTCAGACACGTTCTCTGACTTTTAGTTTGAATTCATAGACACTTTAATTTTTAAAATGGCATGGAACCCTTTTTAGTTTTATGAGCTTGAGTGTTTTGTGGTGCTTGGTGGTGCCTGTGAAATTTCCTGGGAAGGTGAGTTTGAGATGGTTGTGAGCCATCCTGTGGATGTTGGAAATGGAGTCATCTGGAAGAGAGAGGAGTCGGTGCTCATAAACGCTGAGCTATTTCTCCAGTCCCTGGTCCTTTTATGTGTCCCTAGCTGATCTGGAGCTCACTGCTGTAGAGTACCGCCCTTGCATACCCACAGAGAATCTGCCTGCCTCTGCCTCTAGTGCTGGCATTGGAGGCATGCACCAATACATTAGGAGTTTGTTGTTCAGGATCTTGCTTTGCGGTATAGGCTGGACTGAAAGGCAAGCTACTTTGTACAAGCTAGTTTGAACTTACAGGAGTCCTGACTCAGCTTTCTCAGTGTTAGGTTTAAAGGTATGCTGGTGGCCACCACACACTGCTGTCCTCAGTAAATGATTCCAGGTAGAGGAACCAAGGAGTATAGTGGGTACTTGAAAAAACTGGGTTTCTGTGGCTCCTTCACACAACACACGGTTCAGGAGTGCCCTCTGGAGGCCAAGCTTGTGAAGGGCTCTCTGATTGGGGGGCCGCTCAACCAACTTTTTTCCTGTACTAGTCAAGAGCTACTTACTTTTGAGACAGGGTCTTATTTTGTAGCTCTGGCTGTCCTGGAACTTACTCTGTAGCTCTGTAGATCAGGTTGGCTTCACACTCACAGAGATCAACCTGTCTCTGCCTCCTGAGTGCTGGGATTAAAGGTGTAAGCAACCATGCCCAGCTGTTAATATGTTCTGCTCCAGGGGTGTGGGGGTGTGGCTCAGTGGTAGAGCTCTTGCCTAGAATGCCCAGCCTGTTCTCTCTCTCTCTCTCTCTCTCTCTCTCTCTCTCTCTCTCTCTCTCTCTCTCTCACACACACACACACACACACACACACACCTCATATCCCATAACAAGGAAAACATTAATATGTAATAGTGGATTACATATTATAACCTAGGGCATTTCCTCCTTCAACGCACCAAGAGCAAAAGGAAGTGGAGAACACCTTGCTAAATATACACAAAAACCGGAAAATTCCCAAAGTATGAACCAGAAGGAAACATTTGCAGTCTATGGGAATGACTAACAGAATCGACATCCAAGCATCCCTCCAATAAATGGGCAGTAATAAAAAGATGCTCATCTCCTTTGCCTCCCCCTTTTTAATTTTAAAAACTGTTAAACTGAATTGCTCATTTTGGAAAAAAAAATGGGCAAAGGATATGAGCCAATCTTTAAAAAAAAAAAAAAAAACAGGCAAAGGAAATGAGCAAGAACACAAAATATATAAAACCATTAAATTCACAAAACGATGTCCTATTTCCTTAGCAATCAGAGAACTACAAGTTGGAACAGGGTGAAATTCTCCTTTCAGGAAATGAGTAATAATAAGTCATCATCCATCGGGCCCCAGGTCTCGGGGCTCAAATGTCCCTTCCTTCAGGAAGCTCGTTCTGACACCCAGGCTGGGTCAGGTGCTCTCCCTAACCAGGTCTCAGTGTCCTCTGGACTCTCCCATCCCGGCCCTGCCAACTTGTCCCTTTTTGGGTGGGAACATGTCTGACTCTCCCACTGGACTTTAAGCCCTAGGGAAGTCACAGCAGTCGCTAGCAGTCGCTGTCTGGCATGCAGGTGGGGGAATGGCATAGAATGGATGAGTCAGTATCAGTGGGCTGAGGTTCAAACCAATCCAACCCACATGGACCTGGAGGGCATGCATCCCTTTGATTTCTCGCCTGCCTCCACCTCCCCCGTTTGATCCCTTCTTCATTGGAGTCTGGAATCTGGGAACACAGCAATCACTCAACAGGGCCTTGTAACAGAACCTCTTTGCTTCAAAGACTCCTAAGTACCAAGATCCACGCCCCTATGCGCCTTATACCTCCACGGTCCTCCATGACCATAGAGAGCAGCGCCAAGACAGATCCTCATCGCTCTCTCCTCTCTAAGGAGCAGAGAGACCAGCAGAGGGCCAGAGCGGCCGGAAGTGAGTACAAGTAGGGGTCGCGCTGGCCGCGCTGGCGGTGTGTCTCCTCTATTCCCCTTGTGGTATTTTCTTGTAGGCCTCGGGAAAGAGCAGGTGAGTTTGACAGCGCTTAGACCCAGAGATAGAGCGGAGAAGGGCGAGAGGGCTGGAGGCCAAGGCTTGGTGATTGATAGAAGAAGAGGCCAATCATTGCCGAGGCTGAGACAAGGCCGAGCCTGGGCGGGGCGAGCGCATCCAGGTGTGGCTCTGGGGGCGTGGCCAACTGTCCCTGAGCGGGGGGCGGGGCGGGGCAATAGGCTAGTGGGCGGGGTTACGAGACTCATGGACCAATCCGGAGTGGGAAAGCTAAAAGGGGCGGGCTCACAGTTTGTGCTTCTGGAACCTAACACTTCTGGAACTGTGCAACCTTTTGGGGGTCACCGTTGTGAGCGGGGTTGCCTTCTGCAAGATGGAAATACTAACGCCATTGTTGCCACGCCTCTCAGGCCCCAGATGGACCCTGGGAAGGACGAGGGAAGTCTACCACGGCCCTCAGGGACGCCCACCAGGAAGAAATTTGTTATACCACTGGAAGAAGATGAGGTCCCGCCTGCAGGGGTAAGGGCCAGAGCTTGGGGGCTGTTGGGAGTAAGGAATCACAGTATGAGGTTAGCGAACTTTGAGGGTTGATTGCCTTGGAAAAATAGCCTGCCGTCCTCTACAAGCATTGGTACCCGTCTGTAAAATGGGATGGCAGGGTGATAAAAGAGGGCGAAGTCACAAGATGTAGGCTGACAGCTACATGGCCAGTGATGTTTTTTGTTTGTTTAGTTTTGGTCTTTGAAATTGGTTCACATGTTTCCTGGGCCATCCTTGAAATTGGTATATAGCTGAGGCTGGCCTTGAACCCTATTCCCATCTATGCCTCCTGGGATTGCAGCACTTTTTTTTTTTTAATTAATTTTATTTTATATGTGTATAGATGCTTTGCCTGCACATATATCTGAGTACTACATACATGTAGGCCTGCAGAGGACAGAGGTGGTGTTGGATCCCTGGAACTGGAGAGCTGTCATGTTGCTGCTGGGAATGAAACCCAGACCCTCTTGAAGAGCAGCCAGTGAACTGCCAAACCACCTCTCCTTTTTTTTTTTTTTTTTTTTTTTAAATATTTATTTTTATTTTATTTTATGTGAATTGGCCTGCATGTATAACTGTGTAAGGGTGTCAGATCTTGGAATTACAGACAGTGGATGCTGGGAATTGAACTCAGGTCCTTTGGAAGAACAGCCAGTGCACTTAACCACTGAGCCAGCTCTCCAGCCCCCATCTCTCCTTTTTTCTTTTTTCTTTTCTCTTCCCTTCCTTCCCTCCTCCTCTTCCTCCTTCTCCTCCTCTTCCTTCTTCTTTTTAGACAGCACTGTTGTGGTAGGCCTGACTGACCTAGTGCTTGCAAAAATCCCTCTGCCTCCATCTCCCAAGTGCTAGGGCATTACAGGTGTGTTTCACCACAGTAATCTCTGCTATGTGTTTTGTATAACCAGTATTTTGGATTTTTTCAAGATACAAATTTGGATCTCACATCTTTCATTATTTTGTTTTTACGTTTATTTATATCTTCCTGGCCCCAAATCTGATGTTTAAGAAATGAAAGCTTTTATACCTTAAGAAAGGTGAAATCAGGGTCCTGGAGAGATGGCTCAGCAGTTAAATGCACTGGTTGATCTTGCAGAGGACACAGGTTCAGTTCCCAGCACCCACATGGCAGCTTACAGCCATCTATAACTCTAGTTCCAGGGGATCCAACACCCTCTTCTGAGTTCAGAGGACACCGGGAATGTACTGGTGCATGTATATACATGCAGACAAAACACTCAATACAAATAAAATAAAGATAAACTTACAATTTTAAAAAAGGAGCTAGGCAGTGGTGGTAAACACCTTTAATTCCATCACTTGGGAAGCAGAAGTAAGTGGATCTCTGTGAGTTCAAGGCCAGCCTGGTCTACACAGCAAGTTCCAGGACAGCCAGGGCTGCACAGAAACCCTGTATCAAGCAACAATAGCAAAACGAAACAAAAAATGTTAAAGGAAATATGGAAGCTGGAGAGATGGCTCAGAGGTTAAGAGTACTGACTGTTCTTCCAGAGGTCCTGAGTTCAATTCCCAGCAACCACATAGTTGCTACCATCTATAATGAGACCTGGTACCCTCTTCTGTACACTGTAAACATAATAAATAAATAAACATTTAAAAAAATCTAAAACAACAACAAACTAGATTTTTCTGCTCTTCCAGGAGACCTGAGCTTCATTCATGCACCCAGGTCAGGCAGCTCACAACTGCCTGTACGTCCAGCTTTAGAGATCTGACACCTTCTCCTGGCTTCTGTGGACACTTACACCTGTGTATATATATATGTATATATATATATATATATATATATATACACACACATATAAACACATACATACATATACACACACACACATATATATATATACACACATACACAGACACATACATAAATACAAATAGGTCAATCTTAAGGAAAAAGAAAGAAATCTGAGCCAGACATGGTGATGAACACCTATAATCCCAGCATTGAGGAGGCTGAGGCAGGGGGATGGGCGCACAAGTTCCAGGCTAGCCTGAGCTACAATCTTATGACCCTGATTCAAAAACTAAGCAAAACAGGCCAGGTATGGCAGCGCATACCTTTAATTAAAGCACTTGGGGAGGCAGAGGCAGCCTGTGAGTTTAAGGCCAGCCTGGGCTACAAAGGCAGTCAGAGAGACCTTGTTAAAAAAAAATTCTGGCAAAAAACAAAACAAAAACTTCATTTCTGATGTCTTTTGGTAAATTGAAGGATCTGGCCCAAGGCAGGGCTGCAGGGACAACCTAGCGCATTATGGCTTAGTTTATTTTTCTTTTAGACAGGGTCTCAGGTAGCCCAGGCTGGCCTTAAACTTACTATGTAAGTGAGTATGATTTAAACTTCTTATCCTCCTGCCTCTGCCTCCCAAGTACTGGGATGACATATGTATACTACTCTGCCTGGCTCACTCAGAGCTTTGCGCATGCGTACACACACACACACACACACACACACACACACACACACACAGCCAGAACCCCAGTTTTTTTTTTTTTTTAAACTTTATTTTATTTATTTATTTGCCTTGGTGTTTGCCTGGAACTGGAACTACAGACAGTTGTTAGCTGCCATGTGGGTGCTGGGAATTGAACCCCGGGTCCTCTGGAAGAGCAGATGGCGCTCTTAACCGCTGAGCCATCTCTCCAGCCCCGAACCCCAGTTTTAAGTTAACCCTGGAGAACATCTGGAAGAAGAATAAGCATCAGAGGAGGGTGAGGGTTCCAGTGTTCTTTCATAACCCCCAACCTCCCTTTCTCTCCACAGGCCAAACCCTTATTCAGGTCTTCACGGAACCCCACCACCACAGCAACCTCAGCCCAAGCAGCCCCTCAGACATACGCCGAATATGCCATTGCCCAGCCTCCTGGAGGGGCAGGGGCCACAGGGCCCACAGGCTCCGAAGCTGTGAAGGGAGAGGGCCCCAGCCAGACCCCGAAAACAGGAGTAAAATCCAGCAGCATCCTTGTGAGCCCCCGGCAGGTGAGTGGGGAGATGCAGTTGGGAAACCGTGTTACAGGGATTAGGGTTGGGATCAGTGGAAAGAGGTCTGAGGTTCACACCCTTTGCTCTCAGAAATTCATTCCTTCACTCATGCATCCACTACTTCATTCATTCATTAATTCCTTCTTGCATTCATTTATGAGATGCAGGGTTTATCATTCATGCATTCATTTATTCCTTTGTGTATTCATTCATTTATACATCCCAGAATGCATTTAGTGATGGCTTGTGGGTTGAAAGTGCCCAACCCTTTCTGCTAGGGCTGTCACTGTTCATTTAGTGAGAACCTATAGGGAAAACACTCAATGAAATGCCACCCGATCATGAGGAGTGGATGTTTATGTGGGTGTTGGGGATCCGCACTCTGGGCTGCATTTTACTGTTGTTACCCACTTTACCAAATGAACCCCATAATTGTTTACTTATTCAGAGAAAGGTTCTCACTATGTAGCCCTGGCTGGCCTGGAACGCACTATATCACTGTGTAGACCAGGATGTCCTCAAACGCACAGTCCTGCCTACCTCTGTCTCCCACGTGCTGGGATTGAAGGTATGCGGTACCACGGTATCACTTTATAGGGAAGGATTTTGATGTCTGTGGTATCCCGAATGGATTACTTCGTGTATTCATTCATTTCCTTGTGTATCCATCCGTTCCTTTGTCCATGCATTAACTCTTCTGTGCATTTAATGCCTAGGGTGTCATGGCATGGGAAGGGTCATAGCCCAGAGTCCACGTTCTCCTCCACACTCCCACCCTCTGGGACTTGCCATGCACACAGCCTCAGGGAAGCTCTAGAGGGCCCTTTTGGGTTATGGTAGATTACATCATAGGCTCAGATTGGTGCCATCCCTAGCCAATGGTGAACACTCAGCCTTGAACTCCTCCCTTCGTGGAGGTCGGGGTGAGACAAGCCACCTCAGTCCTGAATTCTGAGCTTAGGTCCTCTGTGTACCAGTGATCTGTTCGGGGCCCAACAGGAGCCCCTGTGAGTCACTCAGATAACACAAGGCATTCCTGTTCCTCAGGAATCCCACAGGGCTTAGGAAGTCCATGCCAGATGTTATCTGTCACGCAGGAAATTCCAGAAGTCTTAAGAATTGGGGTCAAGGTGCACCAGAGCAGAACCAAAGGCTGTCTTGTGTCCCTTCCACAAAGACTTCAGGAGAGCCAGATCTGGAAGCAGGGGACAGAGTCCAGGTGACCACAACAGCCTAGTCACCACTGTGTCCCCGCTTGGCTGGTCCAAAGAGTTCAGGGCTGTTGAGGATGTTGACAGGGATGCCCAGGAGGTTAAATGGAGAGGACATGTTCAACAGCCTGCTTCCTTCTGGGGGCTGTGGGGAGCCATGGCGGATCTTAGATGATGCCTATGGTTATCATTTGCAGGGTGGCCATGATGGTGGCCTGAGCCAAGGGTGTTGACAGGGTGCAGATTCTACCAAAGAGGGGAAGGAAAGAAAGGTTCGGGACAGGCCTGGGGTTCTGGTAGCTGGAGGTTGCATTGTGTGTGTGTGTGCCGGATTGATGCAGATGTTGGGGCAGAGGCTGAGTGTGTGTGTGTGTGTGTGTGTGTGTGTGTGTGTGTGTGTGTGTGCCAGACTGATGCAGATGCTGGGGCAGAGGCTGTGTGTGTGTGTGTGTGTGCCAGACTGATGCAGATGCTGGGTCAGAGGCTGAGTGTGTATGTGTGTCTGTCTGTCTGTCTGTGTCAGGAGGGGAGGGCTATCATTCAGATTCCAGGCCTGGGGGTGGGAAGAGGTGGGGGAGGGACTAGGGATCTTCTAGTCTGGAGGTCACGCCCCTAAGTGACTTCTGTCTCTCTCTCCCTTGGCAGAGGGGCAACCCTGTGTTGAAGTTTGTGCGCAACGTGCCCTGGGAATTCAGTGAGGTGATCCCCGACTATGTGCTGGGCCAGAGCACCTGCGCCCTTTTCCTTAGGTGAGCTCCAGGCTGCTTTGAAGGTTAGAGAGTCCTGTCCCACAACTTTGGCATTTTGAGACATTCTGTGAGGAAAATTGCAGTTCAGGGCATAAGGGCTCTGGGCCTGTGCTTGGCTCTATGCTGAAAAACGGGGTGTGGCCTATAATTGTCCAGAGCAAGAATAGCTGGGGCTAGACCTCAAGTTGTGAGGGAGGAGGGCTGGGGCTAGACCCTGGTTCTGAAGAAGGGAGGCTGGACTTCTGTGTGTGAGGTAGGAGACCTGGGGTCTATATTCCTGGGTCTGAGGAAGAGGGGCAGGGTCCTGACTTAAGGAAAGAAACTGAGTGTCCAGCCTCCCAGCACAGCCAGGCTGCCCTTGGCTGCTGTGGCAGGTCCTTGAAACCCATCCCTCTTGGCTGACTCCCTGGGTCTCTGGCAACATTGCTGTGCTAACAGTCCGAACCTGTGCATGTCAGTGAGGAGCATAAGGATGTCTGGGGACGAAGGGACATTGTGACCCTCACCCTGTTCCCTCCCTGTCTCTACCAGCCTCCGCTACCACAACCTCCATCCAGACTACATCCATGAACGACTGCAGAGCCTGGGGAAGAGCTTCGCCCTGCGTGTGCTGCTGGTCCAGGTGGATGTGGTAAGCAGGGAACCTCAATGAAGAATGGATTTACAGGTCTCCAGGAAAGCCTACATGGGCTAGGAAGTGGGAGGGGAAAGTTGGTAGAACCAGGTGCATCCTGGGCATCTCAGCACTCTCGAGGCTCAGGCAGGAGAATCATGAGTTCCGAGCCAGCCTGGGCTACAAAGTGGGACTTTAACTCAAACAGAAATAAGAGAATTTCTTCCTTAGCAGGAAAGCCCCTGTCTAGAATCCCCCAGTGAGGGGCTGGGGTGTGGCTCAGTGGTAGAGCCCCTGCCTAGAATCCCCTAGTGAGGGGCTGGGGTGTGGCTCAGTGGTAGAGCCCCTGCCTAGAATCCCCCAGTGAGGGGCTGGGGTGTGGCTCAGTGGTAGAGCCCCTGCCTAGAATCCCCCAGTAAGGGGCTGGGGTGTGGCTCAGTGGTAGAGCCCCTGCCTAGAACTCCCCAGTAAGGGGCTGGGGTGTGGCTCAGTGGTAGAGCCTCTGTTTAGCACGCTCTGGATTTGATACACAGTATTGCAAGGACTAACAGTTTGCACAATGCCTCACTTAAGTCCATGACCTAAATACCGCTTAGATCTTGTTCTCCATCTATCACCACAGACAGTCATGTCAGATCTATAATTTTTCTCTGCTGTAGGCACCATCCTTTATGTCCATTGGTGTTTTGCCTGCATGCATATCTGTGTGAGGGTGTCAGGACCCCTGGAATTGGAATTACAGACAGTTGTGAACTGCCATGTGGTTGCTGGGAATTGAACCCTGGTCCTCTGGAAGAACAGTCAGTGCTTCCAACCACTGAGCCATCTCTCCAGCCCTTATTTTGGTTTTTTAAGAAGGGTTTCCCTATGTAGCACTGGTTGTCCTGAAGCTCACTCTGTAGACCAGGTTGGCCTCAAACTCACAGCAATCCCCCTGCCTCTGCCTCCTGACTGCTAGGATTAAAGGTGTGAGCCAGTGAGTGTGCTCACCTCTGTAGTTGAGTCTTAGAACCTCCCATCCTAACAGCAGCTGAAAGGTCTCCATGAATGGGCCTCATGCCAGCCCCTCTTTCGAATGCTCTTCTTAGCACCCAAGCTTAACTTCTGCAGTGAGGGCCCGTGACATGTGACCTCCTGTCAGGCCCCCACCCATGCTCATGTCTAACTTTCTTTGTTGGATATGGTTTCAAAGAACTTAAGTATTTTTTACATTTATTTATCGTTTGTGTGCACGTGTGTGTGTGTGTGTGTGTGTATGTGTGTGTGTGTAGATAGATACACTCAAAAGACAGTGTGTGTATGTGTGTGTGTGTGTGTGTTTGTGTGCGTGCATGTGTGTAGATAGATACACTCAAAAGACAGAGAACAATTTTTGGGGAGTAGTTTTTCCTGTGGATCTTGGGGAGGGGACTCAGGTGGTTGGGCCTGAAAACAGGTACCTCCACTTCACTGAGGGTGAAGATGCCCATGAAGCCCTGCACACCCACTGTGATTGAGGGATTGATTGAGACTGGGGTCTGGAGCATCACTGCATTGAAATCAGCATACCACAATACTCAGTTTCTTGTCCACACAGGGGAGCCCTTGTGGCTTTACCGACTGTACCGGCTCCCTGTTCAGCTGTTGGGTTCTCACACTGTAAATCCTTACTGTCTCCCAGATCTCTACTTCTGCCTCTCTTCTCTTCCAGAAAGATCCTCAGAAGGCCCTGAAAGAGCTGGCTAAGATGTGCATCTTAGCAGACTGCACCCTGGTCCTGGCCTGGAGGTAAGACACAGACCCCCCCCCCACTCCCCATTGCACCAGCCCATCCAGCCAGTGTAAGTGGATCCTAAGCCTGGCATGGGGGCACAATTCTACAACCCCAGCTTTGGGGAATGCAAAGCAGATGGGCCAAGAGTTCAAGGCCATCCTGGGCTAATGAGACCAGGGGTCTCCTACGTCCATGGGTGCCTGGTGTGGCACTGCCTCTCTCTGGGCCTCAATATTCTCATGTGGAAGATGGGTCTTTGGAGTTTTGTTTTTCAAGGCAGGAATTTCTGTGTAACAGCTCTGGCTGTCCTGGAACTCGCTTTGTAGATGAGGCTGGCTTCAAACTCACAGAGATCTACCTGCCTCTGTCTCCCAAGTGCTGGACCACCACCGCCCAACAAGTATTTTTTTTTTTTTTTTGAGTTATAAGCACCAAGGCAGGTGACAGAGACCAAATTCCTGAAGGAATCCTGTATCTAGTGTTTCTGATTTGTCCCAAAGTCTTCTTAAACAAAATTATCCTAAAGCATAGCAGTCTGTCTCCCTCAGCCTCCTGAGTACTGGGATTGAGTATGTGATACCATACCTGGTGTTGATATCTAGATCTCTAAAGGTAATTTAATTGGCTCACCAACAAAACCACAAATATAGACCATTTGTGGAAGAAAAAAAAAAAAAAGACACCCCCTTTGTTATACCATAAGTAAAATTAACTTTTTTTTAAACTTTTATTTATTTATTTGCCTTGGTGTTTGCCTGGAACTGGAACTACAGACAGTTGTGAGCTGCCATGTGGGTGCTGGGAATCGAACCCGGGTCCTCTGGAAGAGCAGACGGTGCTCTTAACCGCTGAGCCATCTCTCCAGCCCCCATAAGTAAAATGAAACCATAATAAATTAATAGTTTTCAATTTACAAAAAGACACTTTGATGTTTGCGACTGCTTGGGCTGGCCCAGTGCTTCCCGGCATGCAGAAAGCCTCAGCTCTGCATACACCTGGTATAGCGACTCACGAAATTGGGAAGTGGAAATAAGAGGGTCAGAAGAGCAATACAGTTGAACTGCTAAGTAAGCAGTTCAAAGCCAGCTGGGGATACATGAGACCTTGTGTCAGAAAGAATGGAGTCTTAGGTTGGACATCTATAATCCTGACACTCACAAGGCTGA
>PVIH01020793.1:16770-31536 GCA_004025045.1 Sigmodon hispidus
GGGGCTGGGGTGTGGCTCAGTGGTAGAGCCCCTGCCTAGAATCCCCCAGTGAGGGGCTGGGGTGTGGCTCAGTGGTAGAGCCCCTGCCTAGAATCCCCCAGTGAGGGGCTGGGGTGTGGCTCAGTGGTAGAGCCCCTGCCTAGAATCCCCCAGTGAGGGGCTGGGGTGTGTCTAGCTCTACAGTATCTTGATCTCCATCCCCAGCATGACTAAATAAGAACTATGTGAGAACCTACCCTGTGGGCTCACTGCTGAGGACAGGAGTTGGGCTGGGATTGGCCCAGTTTTTGGACTTGTTAGCAGTCCTATGAAGGAGAATCCTGAATGATAGCCCTCACCCCACTGACCTGTGTCTTGTCCCCAGTGCGGAGGAAGCTGGGCGGTACCTGGAGACCTACAAGGCATATGAGCAGAAGCCTGCTGACCTCCTCATGGAGAAGCTGGAACAGAACTTCCTGTCCCGGGTGAGACCTCCTCCCTTGTCCTTCTGCCCCCCCCCCCAACTGGGAAGTGGCTTGTTCCTTTCCAAGCAAATCCATCCACACCAAAGCCCTCCCTCATCCTCTACCAGACCCCCTTAGCTCTGACCCCCTAGCTTGCTCTCAGCATCTACCACTCCATTCCCTCTGTTAAAATCTGTTTCCCATACCAGTTCTGATGCCGCCTCCTCCAGGAAGCCCTCCATCCTTAGACTAGTAGCCCAGAGTGCCAGGCTGGACCCATCTTGACCTTGCTGTGACTACAACACCACCCAGCACTCAGTGGCTACTTGGATGTTATTTTGCAAAGGAATTGATGATTTTCAGTGCTAATTTTCATTTTATCTATCTGAGTGTTCTCCTGGGGAGTGACCCGGCCATGAGGCCCACTAGCAGTATGGGCTTTGTGGTCCACAGCTGCACCCACTCTTCCCACACTGGACACATCATCTCTATAGCTCACCAGAACCTCTGGGGAAGGTGCGCCCCTTATCCCAAGGGAGAAAGAGAATCACCACACATGGATCCAGTGTCAGCCAGCCTTGTCCGACCAGCCATAACTGTTAAAAGCCAGCAGTCGGGGCTGGAGAGATGGCTCAGCGGTTAAGAGCACCCTCTGCTCTTCCAGAGGACCCGGGTTCGATTCCCAGCACCCACATGGCAGCTAGCAACTGTCTGTAGTTCCAGTTCCAGGCAAACACCACGGCAAATAAATAAATAAAATTAAAAAAAAAAAAAAAAAGCCAGCAGTGGTGATACATGCCTTTAATTTCAGCACTAGAGAGACAGAGGCAGGTGGATCTCTGAGTTCAGGCCAGCCTGGTCTACCTAATTGTAGGCCAGTCAGGGATATATACCTGGAGACCTTGTCTCAAAAAGGGAGTCATCCAGGGTAGGTGCTCAGAACTGAACTTGGGTCCTCTGGAAGGGCAGTGTGTACTCTAAGACATTTCTCCAGCTCCCTTTTGGCTTCTGGAGACAGCATCTCCCCAAGCCCATCAGGCCTGAAGATGGCAATGGACCAGGCTGGCTCAGACAACTCATAGGCTGTCCTGACACCCAGGTCCCCAAAACATCCTGTCTCTTTCCCTTCCAGGCCACCGAGTGTCTGACCACCGTGAAGTCAGTCAACAAGACCGACAGCCAGACCCTCCTTGCTACATTTGGAGTAAGAGGCTGCCCTGGCTTCCCCCATTATTTCCCCACAGCCCACCCCCACCCCCGGGGAATCCTGAGCCCCCTGCAGCAGGGTCAGGGAACAGGATAGGGTTTAGAGCACCTGCCTCTGATGCCTCAATTCTACATTTCAGTCCCTCGAACAGCTCTTCACCGCGTCACGGGAGGACCTGGCTTTGTGCCCAGGCCTGGGCCCCCAAAAGGTGAGAACTCTGGAAGGGGCTGGGTGCGTGGGGGGGGGGTCAGCCCCAAATCAACAAACCTTAGATCCTTAAGGTTTATTAAATCAGTGGCCTCCAACCTGTGGGTTGCGACCCTTTGGAGGTTACATGACCCATTCACAGGGACAATCAGGAAACACAGATTCATAACATTAGCAAAGTTACAGTTACAAAATAGCAATGAAAATAATTTTATGTTTGGGGGCTCACCACACCATGAGAACTATTATAGGGTCACAGCATTAAGAGCGTGAGAACCAGTTTGTTATTAAGTGGTTGTTTTTAGACAAGGTCTTTAATACACAGCTCTAGCTGGCCTGGATCACTCACTATAGACCACGCTGGGCCTGAATTCAAGCTCCACCGGCTTCTCCTGATGAGTTTGTGGGCATTAGCCACCAGGCTTGTTTAAAAGGCTCTGGCAAAGTGTTTTCTGTGGGGGCTGAGCATGCAGCTGGGTTGGTAGACTGCTTTCATAGCAAAAAATCCTGACTGTTCCCCAGCACTGCCTAACCCAAGCATGACACCTACAACAGCCTATGAATTCTGGCAAGTCCCTACACTTGGCTATAGCAGGAAGATATGTCCCAAAGTCTTCCTTGGCTAAATAGCTTGCCCTGGCCAGCCTAGGATTTTTGACACCATGTTTCAAATATAAATAAGGTTTGTTTTCTTTTACTTGACTTGTTGGCCAAAGCCTCCCAAGTGTTGGGATTACACAGTGTGTACCACCCTCCCATCTTATTCTAGTTATTCCAAAGAGGATTTCCCTGCATAGCCCAGGCTGGCCTTGAACTCAGGGATCTACCCGCCTTGGCCTCCCGAGTGCTGGTACTAGACTAAAGATATAGACACCACAATAGACTAGTTTTATGGTCCTAAATGGTCCACTTGCATCTGCGCATCTCACACATGGGGAAACTGAGGCCCAAAGACTCCCTCCAGGCCAGTCTCAGGTAGAACCCAGACCCACAAAGCTCCAACCTACAAGAAAAAGACCCACAATGCACTCTGTAAGCAAACAGCCCTTTTAATGATGAATTCTTTTCTCTCCTGCCCCAGGCCCGCAGACTCTTTGATGTCCTACACGAACCCTTCCTCAAAGTTCCCCGATAACCAGCTTGTCACTGAGGCTCCGGTGTCCTAATAAAGCATTCTCCAGGCCCAGGCTCCTGCTCTCTTTTCATGAAGAGATGAAGGGCTCATCTCTTCCCTGCCGCTGACTTGTGACAGCCTCTCTGGGGCCACCTCAGCCCTGCTAGTGCCTCAGTTTCCCCAGGGTGTTACTGCGGCTCTTCTGCTTCCTGTCCTGTGGGAACCAGTGCCTTACACCCCACTTTCCTTATCCTTCTTTTTCTTCTTCTTCTTTGTGGATCCTTGAACTGCCCCAGCCTCAGGTTCCTTGGATTCTCTTGGCTCAGTCATCTCAGAAGGGATCTCTACCATCTCCGGTCCTTTCAATTTCTTCTTGCTGGGTGATGGAGCCACCTGGGGTTCCGAGTTAGCCGGAAGTGCATCCTCCGTCACCTCTGTCCCTGAGGCCAATGCCGCCCCAAGCCACTTTTCCTTTTTCTTGTTCTTCTTCGTCTTTTTGGGGGACCCAGCAGCTGTCTCAGCCTGAAGCCCGCGTTCTGAAAATTCAGGCTCTGGGATCACTCCAGGGAGCGGCATCTCTGGCTCCACCACCACCTTCTGCCTCTTCTCTTTTCTCGTCTTCTTTGTGGGAGACAGGGGGATGGCTCCCTCCTGGGCTTCCACAGTGACCTGTGGCTGAGAGGCAGCCACGGTCCCCTCCGCTGCCTCCATCGCTTCCGCCTCCTTCTGCCTCTTTCTCTTCTTGGTGGGGGACAGGACAGTCCCACCAGGAGACTGCATTTCAGAAACAGGTTCCATGTGCCCCAGCTTCTCTTCTGGCTGGAATGTCTCTGCCCCCTTGGATTTAGTCTTCTTCTTCTTGCTGCTGGTGGCAGATGGGAACGGTAGTTCCAGAGGCTCTGCCAAGGGCTCCACCCCCTCGGCTTCCATCACCTCTCCCTCAGCAGCCTGATGCTTCATTTTCTTCTTCTTCCTCATACCCATTTCTAAGCCACCCCAGGCTGTGTCCACCTCCATGGTCTCATGCCCATTCACTGCCTCCTGAGTGGCTGAGGCCTCTGTGGTCTTTCTCTTTCTTTTCCTCTTCCCGGAAGTGGGTGACTTCCCAGCCATGGCTGACCCAGGCCCAGTCACCGGAGGGTTGCCTCCAAAGGCGGAGAACCGAGGCCGCAGGCCAGTAGGGATCTGGGGTGGCAGGCTTGTGGGAATGGGCTGCAGAGGGACCCGAGAGATAACGTATTTCTGGGGACCCTCCATGATCCTTAGGCTTCCATGGGGGGCTGGGGCACAGGCGAGTCTACCCCCTTCCTCCGTTGACGATGCCAGCAAGGTGGCTTCTCCTGCCTGGGGGTCGCTGGTAAGGACCCGATACCGGTTCCTCTTGCCGTCCAATTTGCCCTTAACAGTCTTCGACCCAGAGAGAGGCACATGCCGCCCATTGAGGCTGAGGAGAGAAAGGGAGAAGGCAAGAGATTGGCTAGATCCAGAATCTTCAAAGATTTATTTATTTATTATGTATACAGTATACAGAAGAGGGTACCAGATGTCATCATAGATGGTTGTGAGCCACTATGTGGTTGCTGGGAATCGAACTCAGGACCTCTGGAAGAGTAGTCAGTGCTCTTAACCTCTGAGCCACCTCTCCAGCCCCCTGGCTAAGTAATTTTTAAGGCGAGCCGGCAGGGAGGTCTCAGAAAAGGAGTATGTGCCTAGCATGGATGGGCGGTGGATTTGGTCACCAGCACTGCATAAACCGGCACGGTGGCTGTGCTTGGAAGGTGGATCCCAAGTTTAAATACTGCATGAGACATAAGATTCTCCAAAACTGAGTATGTGACACCCCTTCCAGTCCTAGTACTCGAGAACTGGGGCCGCAGGCCAGCAGGGATCTGAGGTGGCCTACAGAATGAGGCTAACACAAAGGAGCATTTCCAGGTTGCTCTGGGGTGGGTTCAGCCTCTGTGTGTGTGTGTGTGTGCCGGGGGTGGGGTTACTCCCAGTAGGAGGCCTCACTCACCACTGTGGGGCGAAGTCTGCAGGGGCGCGGATAAGCCACAGTTCTGTATCTGGGGATGTCAGCAACTCCAAGGAGAAACGAGGGGGGTTCGAGCCTGGAGATGCCGCCGAAAAGTTGGGGGGGCAGGAGAACCGAGCGGCACCTGGGGGAGAGACGGGTTGTGGTTTTGACACTGCTTACCGCTCAAGGTGCCCGGAGATCCCTCCCTTGCAGGGGGTCCCCCCCAGTCCGCCCTTTCTGCACCCGATCATCCTGGGCGCCCTTCCCCTCCATCAGCTCCCGCTCCACTCACCGGAGGCCGGGGTACCCGCCATGCCCACGCAGGATCGAAGCTGAACGCTGCCTACCACGTGGAGCCCGGAGGTCGAGTCGCACCCGGAAGCATCCAAGTGGCGTGGGAGAGCGGAGGCGTGGCTCGGGAGTTGTCGCTCTATTTACGGAACCGAAAAGATCGCCACCCTGACCTGCACACGGCGGAGGAATGACTAATTTCCCAACCATGCACTACCTACCGGGGGTGGGAATCAATGATTTGCTGGGAATGCAAACCAGGTCGGAGCTCGAAGCTCCTCCTCCTCCTCCCCATTACAACTGCTCACGTGGTTTCTTCCAACACCGTCTTAAAGGGGCAGCGACCCAGCCAGGCCACGGCTCTTAAAGAGACAGAAGGTCGATTGTGCAGACGTTCCTGTAAGAGGCACGGGAGAATTCCGGTTGGCGGGGCTGTGCTTCCAAAACTAGAGTGTGCTTTGGGAAAGCGGAAGGCTTGCACGGGCGGGGTCGGAATATAGATAAGCGCTGGCGATCCGAGCTTTTTTAAAGGAGCAACGAGAGGCGGAGTTTCTGGAGTCGGGGGTAAGCGGGAAACCGAGGGGGAGGAGTCCCCAGGGTCAGGGGAGGAGTCTCGGACCCCAGAGCCCCGAGGGAGGCTTAGTTAGTGGGTGGTGTGAGATTCCTCGTGGATTTAAAGTCCTGAGCGGGAAGTATTCCCCATCCATCCTTCCCAGGGAGGTAGAGCTGCAGCTGGCTGGTCCCTCCCTGCCCCGCGGCTCAAGTAAACAGCTGCACGTGGATGCGGGGTTTGGGGGACGCGCCCACGCCCCTTCCCAACACTTGTGCAGCGCGTGGGGCGGCGGGTGGAGCGGCGGGACGGCGGCGAGACAGGGCGACCCGACTGCATTCCTGGCCGCTGTGTCAGCGTCGCGTCCCGCCCCCTCTGCGGAGACGTCTGCAGAATTGGGATGCTCCCCCTTCTCCTGCAGCCTTAGAGAACTCCGGGGGCCAAGGGGGACAGGGAAGGGTTCCCTCTGCCAGGGAGCTCCAGACTATGTGGGTCCCCCGCCGAGCATGGGCTGGACACTCTGGGGTTCGCCCTTTGAGGGCTCCAAGACTCCAACTCCCAGAGAACCCGAGGGTGGCTGGTGGGGGACTTCGCTCTTAGGGGCTGCTGGGAATTGTAGTCCAGCTGTTGCTAGGCACGCGCGCGTGTGTGTGTGTGTGTGTGTGTGTGTGTGTGTGTGTGTGTGTGTGTGTGTGTGTGTGTGATAGGTCTCACTATGTAGCCCAGGATGGCCTCGAACTCGCAGAGATGCACCTGATTCTAATTTGCGAGTGCTAGGATTAAAGGGCTCTCGTTTTGTGTGTGTGTGTGTGTGTGTGTGTGTGTGTGTGTGTGTTTATGTTTTCTTTTATTATTTATTTATTTTTTTATTATGAACAAAGAAGTCACACTTTACTTTCTATCCCTGTACATCCTTATTCAAGGTCCCTTCCCCCTCCCAACACATCAGGTCATTCTCTCTTCTCCACATCTCCCCATACCCCCCACCCAGGCTCGGAGTCCTGATTCAGGTGGTATTGGGTCGTGTGAATTTCTCCCCGCTTGGGAAACTGAGCCTGGAGGAGTAGGGAAGGACTCAGGAACCCTTCCCCTGCACCCACAGTGAAGTGTGTGTGTGTGGGTGTGTGTGGGTGTCTGGATTCCTGTGCATTTCACCGTCCAGGACGCCCTCGGTCTTGCTGTCTGTGAAATGGATCGCTCCTGATTACAAATGGAAATGTTCCCATCTGCGCTCCGCCCCTCCCGGACTACAAATCCCAAAGTGCTCGAAGCGACCGCAGGGCTCCCTCCCTGGTGGGACACGCCTCCCTCCAGGCAGAGTCACGTCGTCTAACCTGTTCCCGGGAGACTGCCCCGCCCCGTCCTCCGCTCCCCGCCGCTGGAGCCGGAGCCGGAGCCCAAGGAAAAGCCCCCCCAGGTGCCAGGATCTGCCCCGGACGCGTGAGTTCCACCCCACCTGGGCTCTAGCTACCCCAGAACCTCACACCGCGTCCCTGGGAGAACTTGGTGGGATGTCTGATCTTAGGTCCCGGGGCAAAATGTGGGGTGCTCATGCCTGGGTCCCTGGAAAGAGGGAACTGGAGTGCTGGATTTACTGGATGGGGGCTCAGCAGCCTGAGATCTTAGGGGTACTTGGAAGTCTTCAGTCCTGAGAAGCCGTCGGAGCTAGAATTCTTAAATTCTTTAATTGGAAACTCTTGGAAGTGTTTCAGGGGGATGTTGGAGGTCTCAGGTCTCTGAATTTTGGGTGGATGTGGGAAGTTAGGACGTTCTAGAATGGCTGGGCGTCCGGTCGCCCTCTAGCTGCTTTCAGCACTTGACCACTGGGTCTTTGAGACAAGTTGGTGACACTGGAATAGTGGATCGTGGTCTTTGAAAAGAGTGGGACAGGCACGGGGATGTGGGTCTCTCAGCAGGCTATGTAGAGCGTAGGCTACATCCCACTTTCTGGTTTTGGGGTGGGGGCAGGGGATGAGAAACCGGGGCAGCTCTCCAACCTCCTGTGTGCCGCTGAGCGAACCCCAACATGTCATTAACCGGGGCGTCAGACCTGCCTAACCAGAGGAGGAACATCCAACCAAGGGCGCCCCCTAGCAAGATGGGGTCAGACCTCTGGTTGCCCCTTTAGGGTGGGAAATAATTGGGGTTTGCTGAGGTCATTGTAGAGCCCAGGCCAGAATAACAGGACCCCAGAGCTGGATCCGATGGCTTGTGTGGCCATGTCCTGCTGCATTTACACAGAAGGCGTAAATTGAACCTGGTGGACCATAGAGGCAGCTGACGTTGACATCTCCTTCGCTCTATGACAGCTGGTATAGCGAAAGAATTCCTTTCCTCCCGCCGGATTTTTCTAATTAGCCTCTTCTTCCCCCGGGGTGGGGTTCCTTGCTCTGACCCAGGGGTGAGAAATGTCACCCCCCACTTCCCGTCAGTCTGACCTGAGGTATTGTGGGAGATAAGAGAGAGGGAGAGGCTAAATCTGGAGGTGTCTGTCTGTCCTTGAGGCTGGGAGAGGGCAGGGGCAGGCAGGCAATTCTCTCTGTCACTCCATCTCCGGGCTCTTACAGAGGGGGATTAACGGAGGGCCGGGCAAGGATCTGAAAAAGGGAGGTTGGTGCCTGGAAGAACACCCAGTGACAGCCTGAAATGAAATGAAAAAATAATAGCCACAGCTGCCAACACAGACTGTGTCCTGCCAGGTTCGCGTCAGGATGGATCTCTCCATCCACAAAGGCATTTTGGCAATCCCCCAAAGGCAGGAACATTGAGTTCCACTTTCAGTGGAGTTTGTTGACCCCGGGGAGGACTCCTCCCTACCAATGGGGAAACTGAGGCTGGCACACAGACGCCACCCACACCCTGGGATCTTGCCAGTTTCTGTCTGGAATCTTCCAGGTTTCTCACCCTGTTGTAGTCTTGCATTCCGGGGGGATAGCCACTGTTTCAGGTGGGAAGTTTAGGGTTCTGTGGTCCAAAAGTTCAGGCAGTTGAGATCACTGGCAAGAAGGGAGAAGGGATTGGCACATGGGCTCAGAGGGTAAAACACTCATGTACCATGCAAAAATCCCCAGAAGTGAGTAAAGCAGACTGTCTGTCATGTTACATTGCTGGTATTTCTAGCACTGGGGAGGTGGATGCAGGAGGATCAGGAATTTAAGTACAGATAGCATGGATGCTGGATGGTGGCACACCTTTAATCCCAGCACTTTGGGGGGCAGAGGCAGGTGGATCTCTGGGTTCAAGACCAGCCATGTCTACAAAGTGAGTTCCAGGACAGCCAGGGCTACACAGAGAAACGCTGTCTCAACCCCCAACCCCCAGAAAAAAAATATAGCATCAGCTACATGAGACTCAGAAGACCCAAACAAACAAAATACAAATAACCACTGTGGGCTATGGTGGCAAATGCCTTTACTCCTAATACTCAGGAGGCAGAGGCAGGTAGGTCTCTGAGTACCACCAGCCCAGCCTGGTCTACACAGATCCAGACAAGCCAAGGCTACATAAATAACCAAACCAACCAAGAGCCCTCACAAAGGAATCTCAGGGAGAATCTAAGGCACTGGGGTTTTCATCTCTGGCTCTGAGCCTGCCTGTGTGTGAAAGATCCCCCTGACCTCAGGACTGAACCCAAGCCATGTGCAGGTGATATAAACGCTCTATTGCTGGGAGCTGACGTTCAGCTCTGGTTTGTTTGAGACAAGAGTGTCACTTGTAGACCAGGGTGACCTTCAATTAGAAATCCTCCTGCCTCAGTGTCCTGAGTGCTGGGATGCAGACACTCATCTGTGTTACCCTAGGAAACCATAGAGTAAGACTGGTAGAATAACAGTCCACGATGTGAGACATTCGGTCCTTAAATTGCACTGTTGTAAACACTGTATAATTTAGGTCACACCATTATCAACTGGGTAAGACTCTCATTTCAGGTTCTGAGCGCAGGGCTGTTCCCAGTGTGTTCTGATGAGCGAGGTGTGTTCTGATGCTCACACCTCGTCTGGGTGAAGGCATTACCCCCTCCCCCTACAAACACATGAGGAAACTGAGGGACAAAGTGGTTGCCATGTTAACTAGCACAGGACAGAGGCTTAGCCCATTCCACAGAGGCAAACATCTAGTCTGACCCGGCTAGCGTGAAGGATTACACTTTGGGTGTTCCCAACCCATCCTTGATGTGGTGACCTGGATCCCACTGACTCCTCCAGAACACCCAATAGGATCCTTCACCCCTGAGAACCTGGCTAGGGTGCAGAGGAGGCCAGGCAAGGAGACCTAAGGGTGGAGCGGAGATGAGAGCCAGCTAGAATTGGAGGAGAGCCCAAAGAAGAAGACCTGAGGGTGGAGGGCAGAGACAGGAGCCTGGGAACAGAGGCTCTGCCTTGCCTGGCCCGCCCTGCTCCCTGGCCCGGGGAGGTGTGCACCTGCCCAGGCGGGCCTCGCATTCCCCTGGCCTGAGCTCAGCCATTGAGTCTTCGGGGGACGCACGCCCCCTGGCGGTCTAGATGTTCCTACCACCCACACCAGCACTGGGAACAGCCCTGCGCTCAGAACCTGAAATGAGAGTCTTACCCAGTTGATAATGGTGCATTTATGGAAAGATTCTCTTCCTGTCGGATACTGAGGACGGAATTCCTGTCCTGTGGGAGAACAGCCATGTCTCAGCTCTCTGTGCACATATGGGTACCAGTGCCTACAGAGGTTGAGGCCACAGCTGGAGTCGGTACATGCCCATAGAAACTGGAATGCTGGTCCTTCGCGTTCTAAATGTGGAACCATCTCTCCAGTCTGGAGACCAGGTCTTTCTGTGTAGCTTTGGCTGGCCTGGAGCATGAGATGTAAACAAGCCTGGTTATCTTCAGACCTCTTGCCTTTGAAAACTGGCATTACAGGCATGTGCTACCATGCCCGGCCCTTTATTTTAACTTATTGAGACAGGGTTTCCCAGGCTGGTCTCTCCAATGTACTCTGCTGCCCAAACAGTGAACTCTTGCTTGCTTTGTGTCAGCCTCCCAAGTAAGCTGGGATTATAGGTATGTGTGGACAGGCCAGATGTACGCTCTCCTTTCGGAGGCCTGGATTCTCACAGCTCTATTCCTCTTGTACTTTTGTCCAGATAGATCTTTGCACTTGTCCAGTGAGGTAACATATTTATCTTTGTTTTACAAGTTAAGCCTCTGAGGCAGCCCTTGTCAGGGCGTTCCAGGGTTCACATCTCCATCTCTGGTTTCTGGCTTGTGGTGGATTCCAGGAGAGCGCAATCTGGGATAGACAGAAAGCATAGGAGGAATGCTAGAAATTGTAGGCAAAACAAAGAATTCTAGAATGTTCAAGAGATAGAATCTTAGACTTGGATCCTATTTTTCTACTAGGGATTGAATTTAGGGCCTCACTAATGATAGTCAGAGCTCCACAATTGAGCTATACCTTAGCCCCTCACTGGGGGATTCTAAGCAGGGCCTCTACCACTGAGCCACACCCCAGCCCCTCACTGGGGGATTCTAGGCAGGGGCTCTACCACTGAGCCACACCCCAGCCCCTCACTGGGGGATTCTAGGCAGGGACTCTACCACTGAGCTAGCTCCCCATTTTCAGTTCGGACGTTTCTCTCACTAGGTACCTAAGCTTTTAGGACCATCTTTGTTGGATTTCATCATCTCAGAGTCCTTACTGGGTGTGGTGATGAGTGTCTTGCTCCAGCTGCAGAGAGGCAGGAGGAGCCATTAGTAAAGTTCCTAAACAGTCTGGGCTACACAGTGAGACAAACACATCAGATTTCAGAGTGGAGGCGTCTTTGAGATGAGAAGAGCCTTTCAGAATACTTAGTTTTGTCTTCCTGTCTTCTGGGGAGTCTCAGGAGGAATCAGGGGAGTCTCCTGCCCTAGGAGTAGAGAAGACTCAAGGTCACACATGCCCAGATGAGCCACCAGCCCCAACAGGTTCTGTTTCTTGTGGCTTCCCAGGCAGAGGCCGGTGTCAGCATGTCCCAGCTGGCCCCAAGGCCTACACCTTTACCGCCAAAGCTAAAAGGTGACAGGGCTGGAGGGCGGGCGTGGCGGCTGCCATGGGGATAAAGATGGCTGGTGTAACCGGTTCCCGGCAGCCTAGCTTCCTTCTGCTGGCCGGTGACCACAGCTGCCTCTCCGGCCCTGGCCACCCCCCTGTTCCTCCTCTTAACAAAGGATCAGTATGAACAGGGTCTCTTGTAGACAGTGATAGAGAGGAAGCCGTGATGTCCCCGCCCCTTACTATCCTGGAACTCACTCTGTAGACCAGGCTGGACTTGAACTCAGAGATCCACCTGCCTCTGCCTCCCTGAGTACTGGAATTAAAGACATATGCCACCATCACCTGGCTGACTTATTTTTAAGTATGTGTATGTATGTTGGTATGTACACACGAGTGCAGGGTTTTGTATTTTAAAATTGGTGCAAAGGAGTCAAACCATACAAAGAGGTCCACATGGGAGGTTTATTGAGGGGAGGGAGGGAGGGGGCAGAGACCCAGGGACAGGAGGTAGGCACGGCCAGCCTTTTAGAAGGGAATGTAGCAAATGCAAACAGAGGATGCTCTTAGTGACTGCAGCTGAGGACATATCCTGTCAGGACCCTAAGGGCAGGCCAGTACAGATGCTCGAATGCTAACATTTCCTCCTCTTGCTTATTATCAAAAGGTGCGGAGTTAGAAAGGGTGGGGATAAGAACTCTGTTCTGGAAGCTGCTTCCTGCTGACCTGGGGATGTTGGTCATCTTTGGATGATCCCATCTTAGGAAAGTGGGCCAGTACAGATGCCTGAATGCCAACATAAGTGCCCCCTGAGGCTGGAGAGGTCCTTGGATCCCTCTGGAATTTCAAGCAGCTGTGAGCTGCTCCATGTGGGTGCTGGGACCTGAACTCAGGTCCTTGAAACAGTAGGAAGTGTGCAGAACTGCTGAACAATCTGATACCAGGTTTCTTTTTCTTTTCTTTTCTTTCTTTCTTTTTTTTTGAGACAAGGTCTTGTATTGTCTAGACTAATTTTTAACTTGCTGAATAGCCAAGGTTGCGTCTAAACCAATGATGCTCTTGCCTGTGTCTCCAAAGTGCTGGGGTGGAAGAGAGAGAGAGATGCACCACAGATGTGCGCTTGGCTTCAAGCCGTCTCAACTGTATTTTCTTGCTTATTAACAAGATGGTTTTGTGTGTGTGTGTGTGTGTGTGTGTGTGTGTGTGTGTGTGTGTGTGTGTGAAGTGTATGCATGGTCCTGTGTGGGGGGTATGTAGGTATGTTCCTGTACGTGGAGTGTATGTGTGCCCCTCTGTCTGTGACGTGTTGGTGTAGTGTGTTTCTATGTGTAGAGTATGTTGCTGCATATTCTGTATTGGTGTGTCCCTGAACATGGAAACCAGCAGTCAACATCACATATCCTCTACGACTGCTCTCTACCTTATATGTGGTTGGTTTTTTAAGATCTATTTCTTTTGTCTGATGTATATGAGAGTTTTATGTGCATGTATGTCTGTGTACCACGTGTGTACCTGATGGCCATGGAGGCCAGAAGAATGTGTTGGATCCTCTTGGAACTGGAGTTACAGGTGGTTATAAACTGCCGTGGCGGTCCTGAGAACTGAACCTCTTGACCTCAGAGCCATCTTTCCATCCCTCACCTTAGTTTTTGAGACAGGGTCTCTTTCTGAACAGATTTAGCCAGAATAGCTAAGCAGGGGCTGGAGAGATGGCTCAGAGGTTAAGGGCACTGACTGTTCTTCCAGAGGACCAGGGTTCAATTCCCAGCAACCACATGGTGGCTCACAACCATCTATGGTGACATCTGGTGCCCTCTTCTGTATACTGTATACATAGTAAATAAATAAATCTTTTTTTTTAAAAAAAAAAAAAGAGTAGCCATGCAGCCACTACCTGTGACTGCCTGTCTCTGCCTCCTATAGTTGGCATTCCCAGCATGCACTTGTACTCCCAGCATGGACCTCTTCTCTCAGAGGTTCACTGGGATGCTAAGGGATGATCTCAGTTCTTTATGCTTATACAAAAAGGCCTGAACCACCTGAGCCAGCTATCCCAAAGACTGGGTTTTTTGTTTGCTTGTGTTGGTTGGTTATTATTATTATTATTATTATTATTATTATTGCAGGGCTCATTCTGTAGGCCAGGCTAGATCCAATATACTTTGTAGGCCAGGCTGGTCTGAAACGAGAAATCCTTCACAACTGCCACCTGAGCTAACGTTACAGGTTAATGACATATGCCTTGCTCTACATAACATACATGAAGCCCTGTGTCCATTTCCAGTACCACATAATCCACTTGGTGCTCCAAGCCTATAGTCTCAGCACTCAGAGGCAGGGGGATCAGAAGTTTGACGTGATTCTAAACTACATACAAGCTTTGGACCAGCCTGGGCTACATGAGATCCTGTCCCCTACGACAAAAACCAGCTGGAGAGACAACTCAAAAGTTAAGGGCGCTTGTTGCTCTTGCAGTGGACCCAGGTTCAGTTCCTAGCAACTGTATGGTGATTCACAACTATTTGTGAGTACAGTTCTGAGGGATCTGATGCCCTCTTCTGATCACCATGGGCACCAAGCATGCTCACACTCACAAACATAAAATAATCTAAAACTGAACAAATAAAAACCAAAATTTCTAGAGGCGAAGGTGAGTTCGAAGCCTATGTGGTGGTTTTCCAGGCTACATTGAAGACTAAAAAAATCCCTGTGTCAACATGAAAAGTAAAATAATGACTGGAAGAGTGACTTGGTGGTAGAGCCCCTGCCTAGAATCCCCCAGTGAGAGGCTGGGGTGTGGCTCAGTGGTAGAGCCTCTGCCTAGAATCCCCCAGTGAGGGGCTGGGGTGTGGCTCAGTGGTAGAGCCCCTGCCTAGAATCCCCCAGTGAGGGGCTGGGGTGTGGCTCAGTGGTAGAGCTCCTGCCTAGAATCCC
>PVIH01020794.1:0-31409 GCA_004025045.1 Sigmodon hispidus
AGACCTACAGCTACCTGACCCCTGACCTCTGGAAAGAGACTGTGTTTACCAAGTCTCCTTATCAGGAATTCACTGACCATCTTGTGAAAGCCCACACCAGAGTCTCTGTTCAGAGGACCCAGGCTCCAGCTGTGGCCACCACATAAGGGTTTTATACGGAAAATAAAAGTGATTTGAGCCTGTTAAAAAAAAAAAAAAAGAATCTCTCCCTCGGGGCTGGAGAGATGGCTCATCGGTTAAGAGCACTGACTGTTCTTCCAGAGGACCTGAGTTCAATTCCCAGCAACCACATGGGGGCTCACAACCATCTATGATGACATCTGGTACCCTCTACTGTATACATAATAAATAAATCTTAAAAAAAAAAAAAAAAGAATCTCTCCCTCTAGAAAGTGCTCCTATGTTGAGGAAGCTAAGCAGCAGTAGCATCAGTGACCTTCCAAGCAAGCTGCTCTTGTTCCACACACACTGGTTTAGAAATGGGGTCTTGGGGCTAGAGAGATGGCTCAGCGGTTAAGAGCTCCATCTGCTCTTCCAGAGGACCCGGAGTTCGATTCCCAGCACCCACATGGCAGCTAACAACTGTCTGTAGTTCTAGTTCCAGGCAAACACCAAGGCAAATAAATAAATAAATAAAGTTTAAAAAAAAAAAGAAAAAAAGAAATGGGGTCTTCCCGAGCGGCCTGACTAGCTTGGAGGGCGCTACATAGACCAAGCTGGTGCAAACTTAAAACACATGCCTCTGCCTCCTAAATGAGAACACCTTTCTCTTTTTTTCTCCCCACCCCCACACTGAGGCAAGATTTCTCTGTGTAGCCTTGGCTGTCCTGGAACTCGCTTTGTAGACCAGGCTGGACTCAAATTCACATTTATTTATTTATTATTTATTTACTTATTCACCTTTGCCTCCTAAGTGTTGGGATTAAAGATGTGCACCACCATCATCTGGCTCCCCCACATTTTAAAAATGTTCTTGACTTGCACAGAAGCCCCCAAGAGGCAGAGAAAGCTCTCAGGGAAAATTTGACTATTTCCATGCAAGCTGTAAGCCATGTACACACTGCTCTCAGATGCTTAGCACGAAGTGCATCCTGGGAACCCAGAGTGTGCTGTGCTGGCAGTCGGGGCAGAGTTGAAGATCAAGGCTAAGCAGAGGAGCAGCTGACTAAGGCAGGGCGGCTCTTACCTGGTTTTCTGCACAGCTCTCTGAAGCTCTTTCCCATGCGCTGGCTTTTCTTACCTTCTTTGGTTTGGCAAACTGGGGGACAAACCTCATGACTGAGTTCTGTAAAAGAGACACAAGAACAAAGCTGCAGCAGGGAAGAATGAGGTCCTAGGAAAAGAAGCCCCAATACATCCCCCTTTTGTGCAGCAGTCAGGACTGAGCCTCCCTGTACACTAGGAAGCACTCTAACACTCAGTTACAGGCCAGTCCTTATTCTTGATTTGGGCTTTTTCTCCTTTTCTTTACTTTCTCTCCCTCTCTCCCCTCCCCTCCCCTCTGAGACAGTCTGTCTTTATGTAGCCCTGGCTATCCTAGAACTCACTAAAGGTGTGTGTCACCATGCCCAGCTCTCCCTTATTTTAAGTTTTATGTCCCCCTACCCCCTAAATTTTGGTTTTTGAGATGAGATTTCATATAACTTAGGCTGGCCTTGATCTTAATATATAGTTGAGGTTGACCTTGAATTCCTGGGCCTCCTGTCTTCATCTCTGGAGTTCTATAATTACAGCATCACACCTGGTTTATGCAGCCCTGGGGAGAAAACCCAGGTCTTCATGCATGCTAGGGCAGGCATTTTACCATCTGAG
Organism: Sigmodon hispidus; assembly: GCA_004025045.1. Classification (NCBI taxonomy): domain Eukaryota; kingdom Metazoa; phylum Chordata; class Mammalia; order Rodentia; family Cricetidae; genus Sigmodon; species Sigmodon hispidus. The sequence goes on from PVIH01020794.1 coordinate 1,813, forward strand.
CTATACCCCCAACTGTTCCTCATTTTACCCTAACCCCAATCCCCATCCCCCTTACCTTACTTCTTGAGACAAGGTCTTACTCTGCATCCCAGGCTAGTTTAGAGTTTACTATGTAGTCCAGGCTGGCCTTGAACTCAGAGACTCACCTGCCTGTGTCTCAAGCTCTGTAATTACAGGTGTGCACCACCTTGCCTGGCTTCCATTTCCTTTCTCTACTCACACACACAGCAGTTGAAGAACTGCTGGCCATTAACAAAGTAGAGCCCTTACCAAGGAGGCTCACCTGGGAAGGGGGCAGGGAGATAAGCTCTTCAGGTGAGCCTTGGAGGTCAGAAGCAGCCTTTGTGTCCTCCACACGGTGGCTAGGTAGGGAGAAACAAAACAGAGAAGGACTTGAATTCCTCCCAGATGTCACTTATGTACCAAGACAAAGCGAGGCCAGGGGTAAAGCTCCAGCAGTGGATCCCAGTCTGTGAGGCTTGAGTTCTATCACCAACACATGCCTGGAACACGTACAGTCTCAGTCTCTGTCTCTCTCTGTCTCTGTCTCTGTCTCTCTCTCTCACACACACACACACATACACGTATACAAGCACAAATACATATAGTACAACATACCCCTACACACTTTCTCAAAGGACAAAGGGAAATGAGAACCTAAATGAAAAGTAATTCTGAATATTCCAAGGAAGGCCTAGAAATTCCTTTTTTTTAATATTTATTTTTATTTTATATGAATTGGTGTTTTGCCTGCATGTATAACTGTATAAGGGTGTCAGATCTTGGAATTATAGACAGTTGTTAGCTGTCATGTGGATGCTGGGAATCGAACTCAGGTCCTCTGGAAGAACAGTCAGAACTGAGCCATCTCTCCAGTCCCCCCCCTTTTTCTAAGAGATTTTTTTTTTTATGTACATGAGTGCTTTATCTGCATGTACAATGTTATGCCAGAAAAGGGCATCAGATCCCAGTGTAGATAGTTGTTAGGCACCATGTGGTTGCTGGAAATTAAACCCAGGTCCTCTGGAAGAGCAGCCAGTGATCTTAATCACTGAGCCATCTCTCCAGCCCCATAGGTGCTATTTCTTAGTGAACATTTAAAAAAATATAGCTCAAGATGGGCAGAATCCGTGCCCCCTATCCCATCCTGGTCTTTGTAGACTAGAAGGCTTCTCTCTCAGCAGTGTATCCCTACTGGCCTAGAAGTGAATAGAAGATTAAATCTATACGATTTTCTGGGAGCAGGAATTAGGTGATAAATGTCTCACACAAGTGGCTTCAACAACTGTGGCTTCATGGTGCCACCGCAAGACTACAGGTCTGCGACCTGAAATCAGACAGACAGATATACACAACAGTTGTATTGGGCTGAGCACATGCTTCAGTTTTTTAATCCAGTAAATATGATTGATCACCTGTCATTTTGCTCCTCCTAATTCCACTTTCCTCCTTCTTTCCTTTCTTTTGGAGATAGAGTCTCACTATGTAACCCAGGTGCCCTCACACTAACAGAAATCTACCTGCCTCTGTTTTCCATGTGCTGGGATTAAAGGCAGGTGTCACCATGACTGGCCTGTTTTTCTTATACATATGTGTACATGTACATGTACATACACCCAGAGAACCACCTCAGGTGTCATCTTCAGGGTGCTTTGACAGAGTCACTCACTGGCCTGAAACTCACCCATTAGGCTGCACTGGCTGGAATGAGCCCCAGGAATCTACAGCGGTGGGGTTATAGGAGCACACACCATGCTGAGACTTTTTAGCTCTCTTCCCAGTATCACCCTGGAGTGTGGCTGACATTGAGACTAAATTGGTGTTAGTTGTGACCTTTCTCTCAGGTGAAGAGAGCAACAAGAAGCAAGACCTGGGTGAGGCCCCATGAGGGGCTGCAGGCCATCCTGGCCCGCTCCTTTTTATCTTTCCTATGGGCTGCTGTGAATGGTTGAAGCAGAAGCCTGCTGAAAAGCTCTCAGCCACCTACCTGGAAGCTGCTGGTCCTGCTTCCTCCCCACCTGTCTCTTCAGTGGCCGAAGGTTCTAAGCTTTCTTCTGACTCTCTAAGGTAGTGTGACTGCATCAGCTTGGAGCTCTGGGGGCTTCCGTGAGGGTCTTTCAGCCGTGGGTTCTTAGAAGGCTTTGAGGAATGGAGACTGCCCCCTGGTTTAGAGAGGGAAGTGAGGGGCAGGGATGCAGATCAGATACAGCATGGCTGTCAGCTTAGCACAGGAGAGTCAGAGCTAGACAGTAGGGAAGTGGGTCCATGTGGAGGGCAGGAAGGTCAAGTCCAGTGCTAACTGGGTGATGGAGAGATGGGAGCAAGCCCATTCATGATCCAGAACTCATTCCCTCTTGTGGCTGTACACTTAGAGAGTTTCTTTTCTGGTGAGACGGGATCCTACCTGTAGCCTAGGGTGGCTATGAACTTCCAAAATGAGGGAATGATAGGTAGCCTGCAGTTTTGGAAGCTGATTCAAAGGCTTAGTGTGTGTGTCTACTTGCAAGTGTGCCTGTTTGTACACGTGCATTTGTGTGGAGGCCAGGAGTGAACATATAATGTAACTGTCCAGGACTGAGATGGGGACTCTCACTGGGGCCTGGAACTCCAGTAGGGTAGGCTGGCCCAGAGAATGTTCTGTCTCTGCCTTCCCAGGGCTGGCATTACAAATATGCCACCTCACAAGTATTTCACCAACTAGGCCATCACCTCAGCTTTAATCTATAATTTAGCTATGACTGAGATTATTTATATAATTTTATTTTATGTATGTGGGTATTTCATCTGCATGAAATATATGTGTACCATGTCTATGTTTAGAATCTGCAGGGGCCAGAGAGGGCATCAGATTACAGACAGTTGTGAGCACCACATAGAGATAGGAATCTCGAACCCAGGTCCTCTGGAAGAGCAGAGCACCATCTAGCTCCTGAGATTAAATCTTGAAGTGGCTTGGCTCCAAACCACATGGGAAAAGTGAGACCAGGCCCTTTTTCCCCCAGGAGAAGTGTGGTCGGTCTCAGTTCAAATGGAACAGCCATTGCTGAGGTTCTGATGAGCCATGCCTTTTTTTTGGTTTTTTGAGAAAGGGCTTTTCTATGTAACAGCCCTGGCTGTTTTGGTACTCGCTTTGTAGACCAGGCTGGCCTCAAACTCAGAGATCTGCCTGCCTCTGCCTCCTGAGTCCTGGGATTAAGGACATGCACCACCACCACCTGGTGAACCTTCTCTTCTTACCCATAGCTTTCCTTTTCATGAGACAGTGACAGTGTTTCTGCTGGCCTCTGGGGGCATCAGGTCATCTCCTGTTCCCCTATGACTGAGCTCTTTCTTCTTCTGTTTTGACTAGAGGAATGTACAGTAATCTAAAGTGATAACTAAGTAAGCATACACTGAAGCCAGGTGTGGCAGTACAGCCCTTAGTTCTAGCACTTGCAAGGCTAAGGTAGAAGAATTGAGTTTGAGGCCAGCCCCCAAGAACCCCAGGCTTCTAGAATATACCCTCATCTGGCATTGACCTGAAACCAGGAGTACACAAGGGACCCTAGAAACCTGCAGAATACGTCTTGAAAAAATTGGGGGTCACAAGCACAGGAGGCCTCGTGGTCCCTTATGTCCTGGCATACCCTTCTGTCAATCAGGGTAAGAGAGGATGTCCTTTACTTGCCCTTCACAGCCTAAACAATTATTTTGTTTCCTCCCTTTAAGGAGAGATCTTCCTGCTTCCTCCTAACAAAGTAGCTCTGATTACAGGCATATGCTACCACACACAGCATTACATGTGTGTATGTGTAGATATGAAAGGTCCTCTCGAACAGTCCTGTTGTGTGAACTCAGCACACCACACAGATTAGGTATATCCCTCAGCCCAATGCTGGAGGGTAAATGCAGGGCAGGGCCACACAGGCTAGGCAGGCAAGTGGCCTACCACAGAGCCACATCTCTAACCCAGTTTTAAATTTTGAGATAGGGTTTTACAAAGTTGCCCGAGCTGACTTTGTACTCTCTGAGCTACAGGCCAGACTTAACTTTGTTCCTTTGCTTTAGCCTTCCAACTGAGAGGCTGCATGCCTGAGTCCCCAGGTCTGATGTGAAGGACGGAAGATGCCCACTTACACAGAAGCCAATTATGACTGGCCTCTCAGACCCAGCCCCATTCTAAGCCTGTGTTCAGTAACAGAGCAATTACACATCCTTGTGAGCTACACATGCATATTCCTAAGGCCTGCTGTACTATGAGACTTCAAGGCTAATCTGTGATGCCATCCTTTCTCATATCCTCAGACAAGGTTGGGTTATGTATCCCAGGCTGGCCTTGAACTGGCACTCTTCTTCCATCGGTTTTTCTAATTTGGGGATGATAGGGAGACTAACCAAGAACAAGCTCTGATCCAATTCTAGAACCTACACATTCAAGAGTCTGTTGTGGAATATTACTTTAACTATGTAAAGGTGTGTTATATTTATTTATGCTACATTTTTAAATTTTTTTATTTTATGTGAATTGGTGTTTCGCCTGCATGTATAACTGTGTAAGGAATTACAGACAGTTGTTAGCTGTCATGTGGATGCTGGGACTCAAACTCAGGTCCTCTGGAAGAACAGTCAGTGCTCTTAGCCGCTGAGCCATCTCTCCAGCCCCTACATTTTTTAACTATATAAAAGCTTTTATTTATGCTGCATTTGTTTAACTATGTGAAGATATGTTGCTGTTTTCCCTTGCCTGCCTAAATCACCTGATTGGTCTAATAAAAAGCTGACTGATCAATAGAGAGGGAGATGCCTGGGGCCAGAAGTCAGCAGCCACCAGCCAGTCAGATATGGAGGAAACAGGAAAGTAAGATATACAGAATGAAAGAAAGGTAAGGTAAGAAGCCTTGAGGCTAAACATAAATAACAGATTAAAACAAGAACTAAGATAAGGCCAAACATTCATAAACAGCAAGTCTCATGTCATGATTTTGGAGCTGGTTGGTGGCCCAAAAGAAAGCCTATTACAAGACTCCTTTGTGCATGTATAGAGCACCTACTGCATACTGGGCATCTTCCTAGACAAGTAGAAGAAAATAGAAAATCCAAACTCAAATACTGTCTTTCTGAAATTTTCAAGACAGGGTCTCTGTGTAGACCTTGGAGGTCCTTCCTTGGACTCTGTAGACCAGACTGACCTTAAACTGAGAGATCTACCTGTCTTTGCCTCTGAGTGCTGGGACTAAAGGAGCATGTGCAACCATTGACTAGGTGACAGAACTGTTTTGAGAAGGATCAGGAGGTGTGGCCTTGTTGAAAATTTCAAAAGCCCATCTGTCTGTCTGTCTGTCTGTCTGCCCTCTCCCCTTCCCTGCCACCTCCTCTGGGTTTGCTGCATGTGAAGGTGTAAGCACTCAGCTACTGCTGCAATGCCATGCCTGCCTGCTGCTGCTGTGCCTCTGCCCTTATGATCATGAACTCACCCTTCAAAACTGTGCTTTCTAAGTTGCTTTGGTTATGGTGTAACTAAGACAGGTTCTGTCCATACACCTGGAACCTGCCAAGTAGGCTAGGCTGGCTGGTCAGCCAGCTTCAGAATCGACCTTTTTGCTCTTCCACTCCAATACTGGGATTACAAGCATGTGTCTCCACACCTAGCTTTTACATGGGCTATAGGATTGGACTCATGTTTTCATGGTTACAAGGTGGGCATCTTATCAACTGGATCATCCTTCAATGCCTGAAAAGTGGGTTTTATTTCATTTATTTATTGGCTTAAAATAATATTTTGTATTCTATCATAAATGTTATGAGATTTAATTGTGGTAAATTCAGTTACTTTTTTTAAAAAGTGTGTGACCAACCATTATAATGGGATTCACTAGCAAGGGTAATATCTTTTCAAAATCCTCATGTCCTAGTCTCATGAGCTTCAAAGTCCCACTGGAACTTTGCTAAACCAGCTGGTGTGAGGAATGGTGGCCTCACAGGAAAGGAAGGGAGACAGATCCTGAGCTCCTTAAAACTGAGAATCCGGAGCTGGAGAGTTAGCTCAGAGGTCAAGAGCACTAGCTGCCCTTCCAGAGATCCTGAGTTCAATTCCCAGCCACCACATGGTGGTTCACAACCACCTATAATGAGATCTGTCTGGTACCTCCTTCTGGCCTGCAGGCATACATGCAGACATAATACTGTACACATAATAAATAAAGTTAAAAAAAAATCCCTGAGAATCCAAGGAGAGGAACCAGGAGAGAGGAGAAAGGTATGGAAGAACAGGGACTTGTGGAGGAGGACCTAGCAATGGGAAAGACTCCTACAAAACTAGGCAGTAATTTTTCAGTGCAAACAAGAAATGGTAAACTTAAGATTTTAGTTTGAAGGAGAAAAAAATGCATCTTTATGATATTTCCAAACAAAATACTCAGGTGCACAAAAACAAACAAAACTTTACCCACAAATATGCACACATATGATAGTTTAAGACGTCAGGAACCAGGAGGGTCCCCTTCTTGTCATGAAGGCACACAGATGGTGGAGCCAAGCAGTGGCTGCTTGGTGGCCTCCAGCAGCAGGAACTGTCAGCAGGCAAGTCTTTTGGCCTGTGTGGGTTTTATTATTATTTAGATAGGGCAAGGTCAACAGGTCATTTGATGACTACCTTTGACAACATTGTGTCACATGAGCAGGAAACGACAGTTGGCACCCAAGGACACACCCAGGGTCAGTCAGAAGACCAAGGAGTGCCTTTATCTGGCTTTTATGCTAGGGGTATATTATACTGGGCTCATCCCCAGCACTGCAAAAATACATCAAGGCAGGTGCATTTACTATCACTCCTTTAGGCAATTGAGAACTGAGGCACAGACTAATTTATCCACAATTAAGTGAACAGAACTCTACCGGCCAGAATTTTTAAATAGAAATAGTCAGCACACCAGCTGATCTGACATTAGCCGTGTGCAGGAATGACCCCTGAGGTGGTTAGCCTTCAGTCCTGAAACCTGATGTGGGAAAGACCTCTTGGTCTAGGGGAAATACTAGAAAACTTTCACTTTTCACCATAAGTCCTCCATAATTCCTATTATTCTTACTAGCCTGTACTTAAATGCCACTATCTTTTAAGGAGCTTAAGGCTGTCATATTAGCATTCTGGTGGAAGCAATAATTAAATGCTTCAATAATTAAATGTGGTGATGGTGGTGATATGTGTGGTCCCAGCTACTTGGAGAGCTAAGGTAACAGTTACCTGCCCAGAGGAGTTCAGGGCCAGACTCAGCCAGACAGTGGGTAGGAGGGAGCGCAGGTGCACAGGCCAGAACACATCACCAAGTGTCATTCTTAAAGAGTCTTCCACCTTGGTGTGTGTGTGTGTTATGTGCTCACCTGCATGTGTATGCCAGAGGTCAATAGGTGTCTTCCTTTATATCTTTTAAATTTTTAAGTTTTATTGGTTTAGTGTTTTTCCTGCATGTATGTCTGTGCACCACATGCATGTCCTCAGAGGCTAGAGGAGGGTGTGGAACTGGAGTCACATACAATTGGTTGTGAGCTTCCAGGTGAGTTCTGGGAATTGAATCTGGGTCCTCTGGAAAAGCAGCCAGTGATCCTAGGGTCTGAGCCATCTCTCCAGCCCTAGCTCTTATCGTTTGAGATAAGGCTCTCACTGAACCTAGCATTCCCTGTAGTGTTTAGACTAGCTAGCTGTCTCCATTCCCCCTCTCCGGTGCTGGGGTTACAGACATGTACCATCACACCCAACTGTCATGTGTTAGGGATCCAAACTCAGGTCCTCTTGCTCACATAGCAAGCTCTTTTTTTTAGCCACTGAGCCATTTCATTAGCTCCTACCTTGTTTTATGGGGGTCTCTCACTGACGTGGAACTTGTCTAGTAGGTTAGACTGGCTGACCAGCAAGCCATTGGACTTACAAGCATTGGCCATCATGCCTGGCTTTTTAAAAATTAATCTGGAGATTGGGCTCAGATCTTCATGTTTGTTTGGCAAGCATTTTACTGAGCCACCTCTGTAGCTCCACGGGGAGATCCTGTCTATTTATGAAACATCACAACACCTGGGCTTGGTCCACAGGCCTATATCTCAGCTCTTGGAAAGCTGAGGCTAAGCTCAAAGCCAGCCTGGGCTACATATAGTTAGGATTTCTATTATTATGAGAAAACATTATGACCAAAGTGGTATAGTTAGGATTTCTATTATTATGAGAAAACATTATGACCAAAAGCAAAGTCAGGGAAGAATTTATTTCACTCAACACTTTTATATCATAGTCCATCATCAAAGGGAGTCTGGGCAGACACTTGGAGGCAGGAACTGGAGCACTGGCTGCCTACTGGCTTTTATATATATATAACTCAGGACTACTGGCCTCCAGACAGCATGCCTCCAGTGAGATGGCCCACCCACATCCATCATTAATTAAGAAAATGTACTACAGACTTACCTACAAACAAATCTTTTGAAAGCATTTCTCAACTGAGAGCTCCTTTTTCCTAAATGACTCTAGCTTGAGTTGAAATGACATGAAACTATTCAGCACACATGGAGAGAATCCCCTCGCGCATCAAACCAGGCAATGGAAACAAAAATCAAACAGCCAACTGGGACAGAGATGTGTTTTTATGGTAGAGTATTTATCATGCAGGAGGCCCGATGTTCTATGCCCAGTCCTCAAATAAATAAGGGAATATTAAAAAGCCAACTTGAAGTCAGACAGTGGTGGCACATTGGGCAGTGAAGGCAGAGGCGAGCAGGTCTCTGTGAATCTGAGGCCAACCTGGTCTACAGAGAGAGTACCAGAGCATCTAGGGCTACACAAAGAAACCCTGTGTCGAAAAAGCAAAATTAAAAATAATAATAAATAAAAAGCCAATTTTAATAAACCAAATACCTGAGTTGTGCTGTCTCTTCTTATTCATTTTCTTTCCCTGAGAAATCTGAAAACAACAAACAAACTCTCCAGCTGTTGCCAGCAGTATTACGGCCCCTTGTGCTCCCGATGGTTTCCCTCTTCCGCTGGCCCATCTGGTAGCCTGAGCTGTGTGGGGGTTGGGGGTGTCAGCTACACTCTTGTAGGACACTGGCTGGGACGCCAGACCACAGCCAGCGTGGATCATGGCCAGGTAGGAATTCACACCCTTCCCCTGTGTGAAGGAATTCTTTTGTCTTTCTCCAGATTCTACTCTAGTCTAGACTGGATTCTCCTCTCTGGGTTGGAGACAGCTATGCTTCACCCCCAACCCCACCGGGCCCAAAGCTTCTGTATCTGGGATACGGGGGGGGGGTCTTGGAAGCTTTTGAGAGGCATTGGGGACCCACCAAAAACACAGAAGGCTTTAGCAGGGCCACCAGGGGCAGGAGTCGCCCGCTTCCGGCCACTGTCTTCAGGCTGTGGGGCCCAGGCAAGCCAGAACCAACCTGGCCCACAGCAGAGAAGAATGTCGCTCTGTCCTTAGTGGGGACGAGGTCAGCTTGGATCCATCCGATGGGGAATACACCGCCTAAATTACTAGCGTGAGGATTTGAGAAAATGACCACCTGGGCAGTCACGGGAACGTGTGGCCGAGTGGCGCTGGGGACGCGAAGGCCTGAGGACCCCACAGTGGTCGCGAGCAGTAACTTCCCCCCGCACCCCGACAAAGCCGGGAACAACGGAGTGCAGCGGCGAGGGCCGTCGCGCCGCCGCGCCCTCACACCTGCAACCCTCCACTTCTTTCCCGCCCGCAAGGCCCCGCCCTACGCACGCGCAGCACCCGCACCGCGCCTTACGCACGCCCCGCCTCCCCCTCAACCTGCCCCGCCCCGCCGCGCGCACTGCCTTATGCCGCATGCGCGCTCAGGCACTGGCTGCTGGGAATTGTAGTTTAGTTACAGAGATCCCGCGAACCCTGCGGCCGCGCTCCTGAAGGCCAAGACGGAAGCAAGGTAGCCAAAACTCGAGAATCGCGGGGGCCGGGCACGGAGGCGGGACCAAGGGCTCAGTAGCAAGGCAAGCTCAGAGGCCCGGCTTCAGGAAAAAGGCAGGGAAAGGCCAAGGTGCTGAGGCTGGTAGTCCGGGCTTCGACCCTGGAAGATGCACAAGAGGAATGGACCCCCGACACCCCCGGGCCGAGGCACTGTCACCGCCCGCCAGGTGAGTGTGCGCCCCTCTACCCACCTAGGGGTCTCTTTCCACCCTCCTCAGGGTCTCTCCCCACCCAACCTGCTTCACCTTCGCAGGGAGTGCCCCACCCCCAGAAAAGCCTGATCCTCGCCACCAGGTGAAGCCAAGTCCCCGCCCCCCCCTCCCGACTGTAAGGCCTACTGGCCTGGGCCGGCCGGCTTTTGGCTCCCCACCCTGGTTACCAGGAACACCTGTTGCCGCAGCAGTTCCAATGAGGAAGAGGCAGCAATCAGACCAGCTTTTCAAGCCTTCGAATCAGCTGGGCCAGGCTTTACTCCCATTGCATAGATGAAGACACTGAGGGAGGCAAAGACGTCTAACCAAGGTCATAATGAACAGCCTAACCAGACAGAAATGTCAGTCCAGCGGTGTACAGGAAAACCTACAGGACTGTGGCTAAGGGCCATACTCCCAGATCCAAAGCCTGTAGGAGTTTGATTTGTCCCAGCTTTGAACCAAGGCGCCCAGGGCCTAGCTCAGTGTTTGGTCTGAGTCTGTCTGACCACAGGCTCCCTCCTGGCCTTGGTACATTTGACAGATATATGTAGCTCTGAACCTCAGTTTTCCCACCTGTGGAATGGAGGTCTAGAGGAGTCCCTAAATGGCAGGACAGTTGAAAAGACTTGAGATTATTTATAGAAAATACTAGAACATAGTATGTAGTTATTACTCCCAGTAGGTGGAACCATACATAATTGCTAGTATTTGGCCAGTTTGGACCTACAGAAAGGGTAATTTCATGTAACTCATCATATTCTATTGGTCATTAACCAAAACAGGAGGGCAGGTCTACAGACCCAGTTTCAACTTAGATGTTGTTCTCAGGGCTTTCATTTTTAATTTTTTTCTTGTCATGCTGGGGATGGAACCCTGGGCTTTGCACATGCTAGGGTTAGGGTTAGCACTTGGTAGGTGAGTGCATCTACCAGCCCTCTCTGCTAGGTTCTAGGCAGGTTCTCTGCTACTGAACCACATGCTCCATTGAGTGGGCCAAGACACTGTTGCATGGTACATGTGTTCAGCTCCTAGTCTCCTCAAGAAACAGTTTACTCTTAGAGACTTGGTTCCTACCTTCCATGGGGACTCTCTGGTTCCATGTTGGTCACCTGGGGCTGAATAATGTATGGAAGGTCTTACTAGACCATGGCTGTTCTCATAGCTCGGTTTGCTGGTTGATTTCTCCCCGGATGGCCTGATGATCCCTGAGGATGGGGTAAATGATGCAGAACTGGAGGCTGAGCTCTTGGCTTTGGTGGGGGCACAGCCCCAGGCCTTGGAGAAACTCAAAGGCAAAGGTGAGATATTTAATACACTTGAGAATATTTTTGGAACTTATGCTGTAGACAGTAGTTGGAGCTGGGCCCTAGGTTGGAAGTTGGGGAGGAAAACAAAAGACCCCCACCTTCCTGGAGTCTAGGATCTAGGTAACAGGGTCAGTTCTGTATGCAGGTAGGGCTTATCCAATCTGTGTTCTGTCACAATTTTCTTTTTTAGATTTTTTTTTTTGTGTGTGTGTGTATGTGCTTATATGCCACACGTGTGCATACATACACAAAAGCCAATAAACGGTGTCAGATTCCTAGAGCTGCAGTCAGAAGCAACTGTGAGCTGCCCCATTTGGGTGCTGGCAACCAAAGTCAGGTCCTGTGCAAGAGCAGTATGCACTTGGAACCAGCAAGCCATCTCCCCAGTCCCTCATTCTGCGATTTATGTGAGTAATTAACTGTTGGCAGTGGCCCTAAGCAAAGTGCTACTTGGTGTTTCAAAGCATAGGTGGTAATCACCTGTATTAGGTGATTGCATTCAGGAGGGAGCTACACGTCTCCTGGTCACCAATTCAGTGTATACCGGTCAACATACAGTCAATCTTTAGATGGAAGCACCAGAAGGCAAGGCTGTGGGTTATTAATATAACCATGACCAGAGGGCCAACAAAATGGCTCAATGGGTAAAGAAGCTGCCTGACACCCCTGTGTGCCATCGCTGGGGTTCAGTCACCAGGAACCATATGGTGGGAGAAGGAGAGAACTGACCCTGGAAACTGCCCTCTAACCTCCACACATGCACACACACAAACACTAAACAAACATGAAGTACAACCTTAGTTGTATTTCCAGTATTCAACACATCAGTCTCCTATAGAACTTTACAGAATACTGTTTTCTTTAACATAAGCACCATGCCAACAAGATGCCATTGATACAGGCTCTCACTTGATTCTTGGTTTTGTTTTCACCTACCTACATCTAGTGGAGAGGTAATTGAGTAGTGGAATTGCAGAATTATTGATAAATTGTGCGGTGCTCTGAATGCCAGAAGAACATGCCAGCTTCCCTCCCGCTCCAGCATGGGCATCACCCTGTCCAGTGTGTCTGTGCTGTGTCTGGCACACAGGAGACCTGCTAGTTATCTTGTGGCTGTGTAGCTTATCTGATGGGCTTTATGGTAGCCTTTATTTTACTTGATTATATCCCCAAGCACAAGAGTGAGGACTCAAAGAAGGTGCCAAGTGCAAGCCTTGGGAGGGAGATGCTGCTCTCTGTAGATGAGGCAGGGACAGCTGTGTGCTTTGCTGCTCTAAGAATTTACCGTTAGTTCCCACAGTCTACTGTTAAGTTATCCCTCTCCTGAAGCCCGGAGTCAGACAGTTAAAGTGTTACAGGTTCAAACTCAGGGTGCTTAGCAACATAGCTGAGACTGGATAGGGAAGAAATGAGTGCTTGGAGGCTGGGTTGGCAGATGGCATCAGGCTAGAAAGGCTCCAGAATGGTGGGATACCACAGTGGTCAGGGGAAGGGGTCTGTTACTCTGTTGCTTGCTGTGATATTATTCTTCAGGGCCCTAAGTGTGGGGAGGGGTAGCTGGGACTCTGGGGGGGGGATCCTGCTGTATCTGTGGCTTCCTCCTCCAGGTCCCCTGCCAATGGAGGCCATTGAGAAGATGGCCCAGCTCTGCATGAGAGACGAGGATGAGGAGGGGACTGATGAGGATGATGTGGAGGCCGATGAAGACTTGATGGTGAGTGAGCACGGGGCCAGGACATATGGCAGTATACCATCCTAGTGCCCTGTCCGGCAGCCTCTACCTCCTACTCCGTCCATGTATCCCTCCAGGCAGAGCTAAATGAGGTCCTGGAGGAGGAGCAGAAGGGCGTGGAGTCCCTGATGCCTGTGGCCCAGGTATGCCTCCCTAAGTCACACACACATAGCCTGGGGTTTAAGGGTCACCATTCCCTGCTTCTACATGAGTCCTTGGGCACAGGCGACATGCTATCTCTGAACCTCCATCATTGGGGGTGGGGAAGATTATTCCTGAGGAAATAATATGTTCATATTATAAGGGGTTGGTCAGGGTAGCCTAAGTGGGGTCACCGCCCAGATCGTACCCCCCAATCCTCCTGTAGCCAAAGCCTTCGGGTTCCAACCCAGGAGTAGAGGCCATATTACAGGAGAGGCTAGCGCTCTACCAGTCTGCGGTGGAGAGTGCCAGGCAAGCTGGGGACAGTGCCAAGATGCGACGCTATGACCGGGGGCTCAAGGTGAGCAGGCCAAGGGCAGGGTGCTGGGGCTCTTCCCTGCATCAGGAGCACTGAGCTCCAACTTACTCTCAGACTCAAACTCACATCCTATTTTAGACACTGGAAAACCTGCTGGCCTCTTCCAGGAAGGGCAACATCATCAATGAAGCCGACATCCCCCCACTTGTCACACTGGGGAAGGGACCAGCCGCTGGGCACAGTCACACTCATGCTGCTCCCCACCTGGCTCCTGTGAACCTGCCAGCCCCAGAGTCTGCTGTCACCTTGGAAGCTCCATCTACAACCACACAGACCTCTGCTAAGCCCCAGCTACCTCCAGGTAAATAAATGGTGGGAAGGGTGGGCCAGGGGGATACAAAGTCTATGTGGGCTCTTCAGAGACCTCAAGACATAGGCTGTGTGTACAATAGTATTTGACCATAAAGGGGAATGTTTTATTTAACATGAAAGAGCCGTGAGAACATGATGATAACTAAACAAGCTATGAAAGACAGAGACATTAATCCCATTCCCAGGAGGGCCCCAGGGCTGTCAGTCAAACCCTAAGCACACCAAGTGGGATGGCCGGTGGCTGCAGAGAGGACAGGAGTGCGTGGTGAATAGAGGCAGAGTTTCAGTTTGGGGAGATACATTATAGGGATGGTCAGGAGCTTCTCTATTTTGTGGATGTATGTAATGCTACCGAACTATGTGCTAAAAGTGCTTAATAGAGCTAGGAGTAGTGGCACACTGCTTTAACTCCAGCACTTGGGAGGCAGAGGCAGATAGATCTCTGAGTTCCAGGACAGCCAGGGCTACACAGGAAAAACTATTGTCTCAAAATAAATAAATAAAAATAATTTCTAAAAGGTTGTTAATAGATAGGGAGATGGCTCTCGGCAGGCAAAGTTCCTGCTATATGAGTTCAAATCCTAGTACCTATGTAGAAAGCTGGGTGTGGTTGTGTCTACCTGCAATCCCAGCAGTGACAAACAGACAGGAAGATCCTTGGGGTTTTGCTGCTAATCAGCTGGTCTAGCCAGTCGGTGAGCTCCAAGTTCAGTGAGGGACAGTCTTACTTGACGTTGGCCTCTGGCCTCTCCAGGCACACTATCTACACATAAAACAACAAAAGCATGGTTATAATGAGTCAGCATGCTGGCACATACATGTCAGTCCAGCACTAAAGAGGCCTGATGCAGCCCGGTCACAGCTTGGAAGACAGTCTGTACTACACAGAGAAAGAGAGACTGGTAAAGCAGGTGAAGGCCGAGACCCAGCAAGGGTGGGGGAAGGGACTCAGTCACACAAAATTGCCATCTGGCCCTCACAAGTCAACAATAATATTTTTTTTTTTTTTTTTTTTGAGTCAGGATCTCACTTTGTAGCCCTGGCTGGCTGTGAACTCACAGAAATATGCTTGCCTCTGCCTCCTGAGCATTAAGATTAAAGGTGTGTGCCACCTTACCCACCCAAAATTTTAAAAAAAAGTAAGTTTTATGTATTTTACTATAATTTACAAAATAAGAAGGAGAGCTGGGTTTGCTGGTACACACCTTTACTCCTGATGCTTGGAGGGTGGATCACTTTGAGTTCAAAGCCAGCCTGCTTTACATAGCAAGCCTAGGCCAGCCAGGGCTAAATAATAAGACCTTGTCTCATACAGAGAAAAAAGGAAGAAGTAGCAGCGGGCCTGAAGAGATGGTTCAGCAGCTAAGAGCATTTGTTGCTCCTGAAGAGGACCCAGGTTTGATTCTAAACTCCCACATGGTAGCTTGTCTGTAACTCCAGTTTCAAAGGAACAGATGCCCTTCTGGCATCTGAGGGCATCAGGCACACATGTGCTCATACATACCCACAGGCAGTACACATAAAACAAGTGAATCTAAAACTGTTCATTAAAGTAAAAGTTGTTGAGTTTCCATTCACTTCTGAATTTACATTTTTAAATTGGGGGTGGGGGTTGTTCATGCCATAGGATGTATGCAAAGGTCAAAGGGTAACCCGTGGGAATCAGTTCTCACCTCCTACTTTGTGGGTTCCAGGAATCAAACTGAGGCCACCAGGGGACAGCAGAGCCGTTACCTGCTGCATCTCCTAGTCAGAAAGAAGGTCTTGAACCTTCAGTGTAGTCCCGTGGCCGTGCAGTAGCCTCACGTGTGAGGCCCTCCACTGGCCTTGAAGGTGGGGAAGGCTCATAGTTTTAAGGTGCTGTGAGTGGCAGCCTTGGCTCCTTTTAAAGTTTAAGAAGGGATCTGCAGATTAAAAGAGTGTACAGCAGGTTTTAAAGAATATGTGTGGGGAGAAGAACCCTACTGCTCTAACCTCTAAGGCCTAGGGTTGAATGTGCCTCGTGCCACCCAAAAGCTGAGAGATCTTGGCAGAGAGCATGCTCTCTCTGAGCCTCAGTGTCCATCTATAAAATGGGCTCAAAACTGGGTTGTAAGAATCAAGTAGACTGTGTGGTGAGCTTGGCCTGGGCTTTGTGTGTTCCTCTTCTAGGTCCCTGTACCCCACTAGCCCAGTTGCAGAGCCTCCAGCATGAATACAAACTGGCTGCCCTCCATGCCAAGCATCAGGGTGACACTGCTACGGCCACCAGACACTTGAGAGTGGCCAAGGTGTGTCTGGCCCCACTGACAGGGCCTGCAGGTGGAAGGAGCCAGAGGCGGAGTGCAGGCTTCCACCTGTGCTGCACCCCCGCATCAGCTGCCCTCCTCTCCCCTCTGTGGCCGTCATCTGCATCTTAGTAATGACAGAACATGGCTTGGGTGGCCCCAGGGAGGAGGCAGTCCTCTGCCACTGGGCAGGCTGTGGGTACCCCCTGGGGTCCTGGTAGCCTCTTCCCAACTCATCTCATTCTTTCTTCCAGAGTTTTGACCCTGTCTTAGAGGCTCTGAGCCGTGGGGAACTGGTGGATCTTTCCCACCTGCCCCCTCCACCTGGTGAGGACTCTTTACTCCTTGCCCCTTCTCCTACTATTCATCTTGGTGCTGTCCAAGATCGCCAAACAAGCCCCTCACTGGCCTGGGCCTCTCTGTCTCCAGACCAGCTCTCCCCAGAGCCCCCTTTACCAGCAGCACAACCTTTGACCCCCGCCTCAGCACCCATCAGGCCAGGTAGGCCACTGAGACCCTTGGAGGTGGGTAGACTGGGCCAGTGCTCCATTTCCCTCCACCCTTAACCTGCTTTCCACCTCTTCTGGCCCAGAGGTTCCCCAGCCCCCGAGGAGCCTCCTGGAGGCCCTGGAGCAGCGAATGGAGCGGTATCATGCGGCTGCAGCCCAGGCCAAGGCCAAGGGTGACCAGCGAAAAGCACGAATGCACGAGCGCATTGTCAAGGTGTGTAGGGAGCTCATGAATGCTCTCAAGACCTCTCTCACGTCCCCCTAACACTTCTGTGCCTTGCAGCAATACCAAGATGCCATTCGAGCTCACAAGGCAGGCCGAGCTGTGGATGTGACTGAGCTGCCAGTACCCCCAGGTAGGCTACACCTCTTGACAGGCCCCACCCCAAGTAAGGTCTATTCCAAGGTAGGCCCCCCATCTCACTCCTTCCTTCTACCACTGGCCTTTAATATTCCATTCCTGCTTAAGAGCTGCCTCACAGAGCCATGGCTGTGTGCTCAGAAGCTTTGTAAGTCTCTTAACCAGAGTGAAGTGAGTCATGACAGAAATGTTTATGTCAGGGAAACTGGAAAGTTTTCAAAATCAGATTGTTTTGGAACTTATTCTATCTTCCAGCTGTCTCCTCCCTCTCGACTTCATTCTGTTCATTCCTCAGCCTCCTGCCAGTCCTCAGTAGAGTAGAAACCTCTTAGGTTCTCAGCTGCCTACCTGTCTTCCACATGGGGAGCCCTCCCAGCTGAGGCCTGCCTCACAGAGCCTGTTAGAATCTGCCCCAGCCTGGAGGTCCAGCAAGAGAAGCAAGTGTGGTGCAGGGGAGTCTAGATTTAGAGGGCCCCCAGCTCCTCCCCTGAGCTCTGTCTCAGGGTGGCTGTGGGTTCAGAGCAGCGCTAGGACACTTAGCTAGCAGCCACAAAGCCCAGGTTCCATCTTTGATGTGCAAAAACAATAAAGACTATCATAACACATACCTGTGATGCCAGAATGCAGGGGCCTGAGGCAGGAGGATTGCAAGTTCAAGGCCAGCCTGAGCTACATAAGAAGGCTGTTTCAGAAAACCAACAAAAAGAAAGGCCTGGAATTCCTTAGTGGGAGGAGGGATTGACGGCACCCTCACAAGCATGGAAAGGCACTGACCAGGTCACTCTGCCGCCCAGGCTTTCCCCCAATTCAAGGCTTGGAGAATGCAGAGTCCACCCAGCAGAGCCTGGTAGGGGTCCTGGAAACTGCCATGAAGCTTGCTAACCACGATGAAGGCTCCGAGGAGGAAGATGATGAAGCCCCTAAAAAGGTGTGAGGGTCAGGGCTGAGATGGGGTATGACAAGACAGAGGGGCCTGGAAGGCCTCGGCCTGAGTAGGGCTGATCCAGCTCCACACCATAGGCTGCCACTTCTTGGCTGAGGGGCTGCGGGTCGGCCATTCGCTCCCTGAGCCTTAGTCCTTTCATCTGCAGAATGGGCACAGAGTGACCTCCCTGTGACAGGCTGTTCCAGAGAGTAGGTAGAAGCAGAAGCAAGTAGTCAGTGCTGAGGCTGAGCCAGGCACAGTGCTCATACCTGTGGGCAGCCCTGGAGAGGAGAGGAGTTCAAAGCCAGTTTCAGCTACATAGAGTTTGAGGCCATCTTGTTGAGGACACAAAGCTATGTCCCTGGTTTGGGGGTCTGACACTTGAGCATGAGTAACTGCAGGCACTGGAGACACCCTGAGCTCTCTGTATTCTTCTGCAGCAAAACACCCCAGCTGCCCCCACAACCCAGCTCAAGTCCTCACCCTCCGGGGTTCCCTCATCAGGATCAGCCCCAGCAGGCAAAGCAGCCCCCAAGGGAACATCCGCCAGGGGTAAGTATCCCACCTGCCCTGGCTATCCAGGCCAACCTGACCCCAGTGGGCTAGGCAGCCCCCACTGAGGCCTCCCCACCTACAGCCCAGCAGCAGCTGGCCTTCCTGGAGGGCCGCAAGAAACAGCTTCTGCAGGCTGCACTGCGTGCCAAGCAAAAGAACGACGTAGAGGGTGCCAAGATGCATCTGCGCCAGGCCAAAGGGCTAGAGCCCATGCTAGAGGCCTCTCGCAATGGGCTGCCTGTGGACATCACCAAGGTGAGACCTCTATATCCATGCAAACTGCCTGTTTGCATGGCTATAGCAACAAGGTGACCTAGATTGTATTGGTCATCCTTCGAACTAAGCTGCTATGACAAATAGGCCTCAGGAAGACAGTTGAAAGGAGACAATTATTTCTTGCATGCCACACTGAGGACAGACCAGGCTCTGTAACAGGATGCCTGAGGGGTCCAGGCCTCTTCCATGATTTTGTGTTTCTGTCTTCTAGGACCTTGTCCCAGTCCACATGATCTAAATGGATCACTGATCCATTGAGTCCTGCTCATGGAAAGTGTGGGTAAAAAGGACAGTGTGGTCTAAAGGAGTAATTGTAGGCACTGGGAACACCCCAATCCCTGTTCCTCTACAGAAGAACACCCTTGCTGCTTCTACAACCCAGGACTTGTGCTTATCTCCCATTGGCCAGAGCTAGCCATGTGGTCACACTTAGCTGCAAAAGATCCTGGGGCTTGCAATTTTTTGCTAGGAGCAATACTGTATGCCATTATTAGGAAGAGACTAATCTCTGGGAGACAGTTTAACAGATTCTGCCACTTTGGGTAGGATTATTCACTCAGCATTATTTTTGTCTTTGGAGACCGGAAGACTGATTCCCACCTGAAAATCTGGCAGGATCCCAGGATCCTTGTGTGATAGACAGCAACATCTGACAGGAAATCTGTATGGAGCACACACTGGGTCCTGGAAACCTAATGTTGAACAAAGCAGACATATATCCCCACCATTTATGGGGCACACATTCTAGCTAGGGAGACCACAGAGACCCAGGTGAATTCAGAGCTTCCTTGTGGCCCATGGTCTTGCGTGATCATCTTCCTGTTTCAGACACCAGCCACACTCTAGCCTCAGGATCTTTACACATGTTCTTCTCACCCTGGAATACTTCCCTTAGTATTGTTGGGATAACTCCCCTTTTATTTTTAGTTCTGATTTTATTTTTTTTTTTTAAGATAGGGTTTTTGTACTGTATAGAGGCAGGCCTTGAACTCACTGTGTATCCCATGCTGTCCTCAGACTTTGAATTATTTTGCCACAGTCTCTTATGTGTTAAGATCACTGGTGTGTACCACAGTGCTTGGCTCTCTCTACTCACCAGCACAGAGAAGGGCCTTGGATGGCTTTGTTATGACAGACGTATAGGAACTGAGGGGAGACCCCAGACACCAGAGATAGAGTAAGGAACAGGGAAGATGGTAGAGCTCCAGTGAGCCCTCCTGGTGGGCCAGCAGGCCTTTGCCAACCAGTCTCATCCTCCACAGGTGCCACCCGCACCCATCAACAAGGACGATTTTGTACTGGTGCATCGACCTGGCCCGGGCCTGTCTCAGGAGGCTGTGCGGCGCTATGGGGAGCTTGCCAAACTCCTGAGACAGCAGCATGAAGTGAGGCCCCACCCACGACCCTGTCCCTGATCACTGTTTTTCCTTCCTGTCCCTCCACTCACACCCACTCTTTCCCTACAGATGTGTCTCAACCACGCCACGCAGTTCACCCACCTGGGCAACATTACTGAAACTATCAAGTAAGTGTCTGCCTCCCCAGTACCTGCATTGGCAACCCAACTGGCCAGGGCCCCAAGCAGCACCCTCTTCTGCAGGTTTGAGAAGCTGGCAGAAGACTGTAAGCGGAGCATGGACACCCTAAAGCAAGCCTTTGCCCGCAGTCTGCCCACACCTGCTGCCCGCTTTGAGCAAAGGACCTTCAGTGTCATCAAGTAGGGCCCAAAGCTCCCTGGCTGGGGTATTGCTGGGGAGGGGATGTACACTTCTGGAAGCTGTTGGGGGACAGCATCCTGGTTAAGAGCAAATGCATGGTGGGAGCAGACATGCAAAGGCTATGGGGCAGCTATAACGCGCTGCATTGCCTAGGGCCCTGCCTGACACTTGGCAGACACTCAGAAAATAATTAGTAAATGAAAAGAAGAGGCTGGGTGTGTAGCTCAATTGATAGAATGCTTATCCAGCATGCATGAGACCCTGGGATACTCATAAATTCATAAACCCAGGCCCTCCTAAACCAGATGCACATGCCTGTGACCCCAGTCCTCAGCAGGTGGAGGCGGGAGGAGGGGCAAAAATCCAAGGCCAGCCCTGGCTACATGAGGAGTTTGAGGCCAGCCTGTGCTACATGGGACGACTTTGTCTCGAAAGAAAAATATCCTCCAGCAGCTGGAGTCCTAGCCAGCACTTAGTAGGACTCCAGGAATATGGAATAAAGGGCACAACTAATATGCTGCCAGGTATATGGTAGGTGCAGAAATAAAAGTGGCAAATGAGGGCCAGTGAGGTGGGTGAGCATATAAAGGGCCTGCTGCCGAGCCTGACAACCTGGGTCTTAAAAAAGAACCCAAACTCTCCGAAGTGCTTCTCTGATCTCCACATGTGCCGTGGCACACCTGCATGCGTGCACATGTATGAACGCACACAATAAATATACATAAATAGAAGTAGGTACCAAATAAAAATGTGAGCATTATCCAGAGCTCCACAGCCTGAACCCCGGCTGACACTCCCACAGTCTAGAGGGTTCTGCTGAGGGAAATGAGAGCTGTAGGTTGGGCTAAGGTACTTGCCTCTGTTTCCCTGCCTACAGGATCTTCCCGGACTTAAGCAACAATGACATGCTTCTGTTTATCTTGAAGGGTATCAACTTGCCCACGCCCACAGGTGAGGGGGTGGCCCAGAGGCAAGGGTGGGCTGCTCTCTCTCCCTAGGTCTGACTGACCCTTGTTTACCTGCAGGGCTGTCGCCCAGTGACCTGGATGCCTTTGTCCGGTTTGACTTCCCTTATCCCAATGTGGTAGGTGCAACCTCTAACTAGGCGGGGACCAGGAAGTCCAGGTCTAACCTGGACCTGATCATTCCTGCCTCCTCCCTGATTGATACAGGAAGAAGCTCAGAAAGACAAGACCAGTGTGATCAAAAATACAGACTCCCCTGGTGAGTCACCTTGCCTCCTGCAAAAGGAAACGTAAAACTAGGGCCAGAGTGGGATTGTAGCTCAGAGGTATACCCCAGCATGCAAATAAATACAGACAAGGACTGAGAAAAGGCAAGCAGGAGAGTATGAATTCAGATGTCCAGCTCTGCCCTAAAAGGCAGCACAGTAACATGCCTCTGTAATCCCACACTCCTACAGAGAGCTGAGCACACCGGAGCCTGTGGGCCAGTTAGGCGGGGGTGCACAAATGAGAGAGACATTGTCTCAAACAGGCAGAAGGTGAAGCCTGACACCTGAGGTGGTGCTTTGGCCCCTACCTGAACACACACACAATGGCCAGTGCACAGGCCTGTACAGCTAGGGTCTTCTCATCCTTCCCTCCCTCCCTCCCTGGCTAGAATTTAAGGAGCAGTTCAAACTCTGCATCAACCGCGGACACCGTGGCTTCCGAAGGGCCATCCAAACCAAAGGCATCAAGTTTGAAGTGGTCCACAAGGGGTAAGCCAGGGATCACAGGTTCTGGGTTCTAGGGCTGTGGAGTAAGTAGTCTGTCCACCATCTCACAGCTTCCTATACCTTCCTACACACAGGGGCCTGTTCAAGACTGACAGGGTGTTGGGCACAGCCCAGCTGAAGCTGGATATGTTGGAGACAGCTTGCGAAGTCCATGAGATCCTGGAGGTGAGGTGGCGGCGGGTGCTTGCAGACTTTGAGCACCCTGATCTGTTGTCCACAGTGTCACCCCTGCCTTTCACGCAGGCTCCTGTTTTTGAGACTGCTGCCCTTGCCCTTAGCACCCCTTATTCCTACCTAGGTTTTGGATGGTCGCCGGCCTACTGGGGGCCGGCTGGAAGTGATGGTCCGGATCCGGGAGCCATTGACAGCCCAGCAGTTGGAGACCACCACGGAGAGGTGGCTGGTCATTGATCACCTCCCAGCAGCTGTGCCCACAGTGAGTCCCCTGCCTGTCAGCCAGCCCTGGGAGTGGGGCTGGGCTCAGGGACTCAGTACTCATTGGACTGGCTCTCTGTACCAAAACAGGTCACTGGGCCCAAAGCAAAGGTGCCTCCCATAGCTGCCTTCTGGAGGGAACCAGGGAACAGGTGAGTCTGGGCTGGGTCACACCACAGTGGGTCCTCTCTTGTCTCAGTTCCTTGGGTAGTTTCCATGGCATCAGACTGACTGTCTGATTCCATAGCCACTCAGTTCAAAAGCCTTTTGTGATCTGACCATTGTCAACATATTCAGCCTCCTCTTTCTTCACTGACCTTCCTCGCAGTGCATGGACATGTCAACGATATTCTGTGTTTCTTTCTCTCTCCCCTCAAGAAGGACAAACTCCTTCATGATCCCCCTGCCTCACCTTCCTGAGTGCTGGGATGACAGACATGCCCCAGAACCTCCAGCATGAGATCTACTTTTCCCTGGTCTCTGGACTTCTTGGGGCCCTTCTGAGGTCCCGTAGCCCCTGTGCCTCTGCCCAACTGACTCCTCTGTAGCCCCTCACTCCCCTCTCTACCCAGCAGATCAGCACGGCCCCTGCATAGCCTTAGTGTGCTGGCCTTTGACCAAGAGCGGCTAGAAAGGAAGGTAGGTGCCTGTCCTGCTGGGCTCAGTGGGGTGGGCCCAGGACTGGGCTTCAGATTGGCTCATAGCCTCCTTTGTACCCTCCAGATCCTGGCTCTGAGGCAGGCACGCCGCCCTGTGCCCCCAGAAGTGGCCCAGCAGTACCAGGATGTAGTGCAACGTAGCCAGTGGCAGAGGGCGCAGCTGGAGCAGGGGGGCGCTAGCATCCGCAGGGGTAAGGGCATGAGTGGGGCCGGGGAGGGGGTGTATCTGGTGAGAGAGAGACTGTAAAAGGGTGTATCTTTTTAGATACATCTTTAAGAGAGAGGGAGGGTCAAAAATGGGCTGGAGAGAAAGAGAGGCCCATCTGATGGGAGAGGTGTGTGCTGGGGTAAGGAACTGAGAATTCCCGTGGGATGGGACAGAGACACAAGTGGGGAGAAGCAGCTGCCTGACCCCACTCCTCCCTCTTGCATTCTCAAGAGTATGCAACTCACCTGGAGCGCCAGCTGCACTTCTACACAGAAGCCGCCCGGCGCCTGGGCTATGACGGAAGCAGGGTAAGCTGAACCTGTGTGGTTGGTACTGAAGTATCGGGACAAGGTCATCCTGACTGTCAGCTAATTACCCCTTCCCCTAGGAGGCTGCGAAGGAGGCACTGTACCGGAGAAACCTGGTGGAGAGTGAGGTGAGTGGCCACAGGGAGTGGGGTGGGGCACATGTGGTGACGGTCCTAACCCCCTATGTGTCCCCCAGCTGCAGCGACTCCGCAGGTGAGGCCCATCCCTGGACTACAGGCCCCACAGCCCGATGCCAGGCAGCGCTCCCCGGCCACTGAGCAGACAAGCAGACAATCAGCGGACAGTTGGTTCTGGACTCACCCTGTCCAGGCCCCCGGCCCCAGGAACGTCGGGATAAGCACCCTCACCACAACCTGGCTGGTTGGGCCTTGGAGAGTCCTGTTTGCACATCCAGGAGCATTAGCATTTGGAGCAAGGAGGGTGGCTGGGACACAAGCCCAGAAGGCCCTGCAAGCACTTTACTTCCTGCCCCCCACCCCCACCCCACAGCCCTCTCCAAAGATGCCGCTGAGGCTGTCAAGCTCAGCGGGCTCTCTAGGGGCTGTGCTGAGCCCCAGGGCCAACAGAATAAACAGCCAAGGCCGTACCCACCTCAGGTTTGTCATTTTTTTCCTTGATGTGGCACGCTCAGTGCTTGGCCTGGGTCTCCCCTCTCAGCCTAGTTCCTCGAAAAGGCCAGGGTGAATCTGTGACTTGGGCCTTTTGTAGCTAATGACCCATGTATCTGTCTCAGGTCATCCACATCAGTCACTGGCCATGGGACCAAACTGGCTAGCTGGTTTCAAATCCTGGAGCCTTGTCTCCCTACTTGGTTTCTGAGCTGTAGGGAAGAGATGGGTCCTAGAGGACACTGAGTCTCTGTGGACATGGAAAGGGTCCAGTTTATTTTCCCATCACCATCTGGTGGAGGGTGTCGTCTGCATCCTGAATGTTTAAGCCAGCTTCCTGCTTCAGCTCCCAGCCCCCATGTCTAGCAGACACCCACCCGTTCCTAGTGCTTTGGCCGGCTCTGGGTACAACAAGCCCAGTCTCCAAGACCCCAACTGAGAGCCTTCTTAGTCCACAGTCCATCAGCTCAGGTCAGGGCTACTTGGCTGGCCCTCAGGGCTCAGGGCCCCCTGCCCTTGGATGGCAGCTGGACCAGGACCTGTTCTGGGTTTTCTGCAGTGTCTACCACACGTAGGTGTGAAAGCCCCAGGAAGGCCTCTGCCGAGATGCTCGTCATATGAAGCCTGTTGGCCCTGTGCAGAGAGGCAGGGGTGTTAGGGCAGTGACGGAAGAGCCACCATCATCATCCAGACTCCCTGGCCCTCACCTCAGAAAGAGGGCACGCAGGTGGGGTGTGGTGAGGAAGGCCTCTGGGCCCACGAAGCTGATACAGTTTGCCTGCAGGTGCAGCTCCTCCAGGGCCTCAGGCAGGTCAGGGGGCACAAAAGACAACTCATTGTGACTCAGGTCCAGCACCTGACGGCACACAGCACCGTGCTGGGCTCAGGGCCGGGGCCTCACACCCAAAGAGCTTCTGACCCTCCTCCCTGGTTCTCTGCCTCTTCATGCACAGCTAGGCTTCCCACAGATCCTTGTTTGCTAATGGTTGCCAAATTTCTTCGTTCCATAGAGATGCCCTGAAGCTAACCTATTTCTGTTTAATCCGTGAGAGGTGCAGGTAGATGTGGTCTCTACCTGCCTGATTCAGCAAGATACAAGGATGTGGATGGAGGATGTGGCCTTCACAGCCTTCTCACTCACTTTTCTCTTCCCTTCCTTTCCCTCCCTCCATTCCCTCGCCAGCCTTCCTTCCCTTTCTTTCTCTAGCCTCAGCTGGCTTCAAATTCAGTCCCCCTCCCCCCATGCTGTGAAGCAGTGCGGTCCCCACAGCTGGCCATGCTCCTTACCTTCTATCACACTTACTTTCTGTGATTGCCTAGATGGACTTTTCTCTAACTAGGATGTTTGGGGTCAGAAAGGGATAAGGGCCAAGCTGGGTTGCTAGAGCACAGCTGGGTAGAACGGAGGAGTGCTCAGAAGTCATCTCCCCGCCAGGAGATGGGGACGAGCAACAACCCAAACAGGATCTGTTTTAGCCATCTCAGGCTGCCCACATGGGGCCTTGTGGCTTGCCCAGCCTCAGAGCTGAGGAGTAGCTGGGCCAATGGTGGGGTGGAAATAACCACACTAGTTGACTCCTGACCTGCAGTGCCTGCAGCTCATGCCAGGTGCCAGGCCCGATGTTGCCCACGCGGAGCCGATTGTGTGCCAGGCTCAGCTCCTGCAGCTTATTCAGGCCGGCCAGCGGCTCTGGCTCCAGGGCCCGCAGTTGGTTTCGTTGTAGTCTCAGGGAGCGCAGACTGGTGGGCAGGCCCTGTGGCAGCCGGCTCAGCTGGTTGCCGGCCAGGTCCAAGCTGTGCAGAGCGCGCAGGCGGCGGAAGGCAACCGGATGCACGCGCTCGCTGGCCAGGCAGTTGTAAGCCAGGTTGAGCTCCACCAGAGTTCTCGCGGAACCGAGATCCCGCGCACCTAGCACGGCCACGCGGTTGTGGGGCATCACCAGGGCCTTCAGGTGGCGAGGCAATGCTGGGGGCACGCGCTCCAACCTGTTGCCATAGAGGTGCAGCGTGTGCAGTGCCCGCAGAGGCCTCAGCGTCCCTGCGGGCAGGGCCGAGGCTCCCAGATCATTGTGCTGCAGTAACAGGTAGCGCAGATCCCTGGCTCTGCGCAGGCGCACCGCTTCTACCTGCCGAATGCAGTTGCGACCCAGGTGCAGTATGGTCAGGGTTCTGGGTAGACCCTCGGGCACTGTGGCCAGCTGGTTGTGGGACAGGTCTAGGTACTCAAGGCTGCTCAGTTTACTGATGGAAGAGAGGGGTAATGGAATGGTCACTCCAAGAAAGGTACCCCAACAGGGCATTGCTGGCTCGCGGTCGGAATGCCAGCTCTTGGAAGGCAGAAGCCAGCCTGGTCTACAAAGTAAGTTCCAGGACAGCCAGAGCTGTTACACTGAGAAACCCTGACTTTAATAATAATAAAAGGGGGGGGGGGGAAATGGCAGGGGAAACCCCTCTAGGTCTTACCAGAAAGCAAAAGAAATGGTTTTAGGACTCCTTTAAACTGGAGATTTCAAGTTGAGGATGATAAAGCAAAAAGTTGGGTTGATATGATATAGGAATGCATATGGCAGCCCATAATGGCCATGGGTATAGATAAGTATGGAATTCCAGCACTCTTGGAGTGAGCTAAGAGGATTGGGAGTTCCATGACAACCTGGACCACATTTAGTCAGACTCTTTCAAAAAATCTAGGGCTGGGCTGAAGACATGGTTCAGCAGTTAAGAGCACTGGCTGCTCCTCCAGAGAGCCAGGGTGTGGATCCCAGCACCAAATAGTGGCTGTCAACTCCAGTCCCAGGAGATTCATCACCTTCTTACAGCATTGCACACACATGATGCACCAACGTCCGTGCAGGTAAAACACCCATACACATAAATATTAATTAAGCTGGGTATTGTGACATACATCCTTAGTCCCCACAATCAAGAGGCAGAGGGACAGCTGAATGAGCTGGAGGCCAGTTTGAGCTATATAACAAGTTCTGGGACAACCATGGCTACACAGAGACACCCGTCAAAAACAACAAAACAAAACAAGAGCTGAGGTGCAGCTCAGAGCCCCTGTCTACCTGTCTAGGATCCTGAGGGCAAGTGTGTGTGTGGGGGGGGTAGGTGTAGAATTGTTTTGTTTCCCAGCCTGCACAAGAACCTGGATTCTATTTCCCCTTTATAAAACAAACAAAAACAAAGCAACAACAACAAACTATTGGGTAATAGAATCTCAAGAATTGGTAGCAAATGACAGAAACACTTGCCAAGAATTACAGCATAGAGTGATGATTCTTTTTGTGTCCTAGTACAGCAGGGTGAGTACTCAGTGACATCCTGGGTTAGGAACCCTACAAAGGAGAGGGTGCTGTCAGCACAGAACTGCTGTGCACCTACCTGAAGGTAGTTGCATCCAGGCCACTGTCTGTCAACTGATTATGCTGGAGATGTAGCTCACGGAGTTGAGTCTGGAGGCTCAGAGCCCCTCTGGGCACCCTGGAGATGAGATTGTTCTAGAGAAGAGGAGAATGAAATGGACAGGTACTGAGGCCGGGGCAGTTCTCAGGAGGAGTGTCCAGGAGCTGCCTTGCTTGTGCAAGGCATGGAAGCTTGC
The DNA here is from genome assembly GCA_004025045.1 of Sigmodon hispidus. NCBI lineage: Eukaryota > Metazoa > Chordata > Mammalia > Rodentia > Cricetidae > Sigmodon > Sigmodon hispidus. The sequence continues at coordinate 30,023 of PVIH01020794.1, forward strand.
TTGTTTCTTGAATGACTGTCCTAACATCTACAAGTCTGGGGAGCCACTGAAAGGCTGCAAAAGGCGCAGGCGGAGGGATCCAGCCCACAGGCTGCCCTTAAGAGACCTGAGCTCGGGCTTATGAGTGTGACAGGTAGGGTACCTGCAGGTGAAGCCGCTCCAGGGAGGCTGGCAGGCTGGGTGGTAGGTAGCTGAGCCGATTGCTGGAGAGACTTAGGGTGGTAATGGCCTCCGAACCGTGGAAGGTGTTGGGCGGCAAACCAGTGTTGCTCAGTCTGTTGTCGTGGAGGTACACAGACCTGAGAAGGGTGAGATTGCATGTGCCTGTACACACCACCCTCCCCAATGCTGTGGCCCCTCAACGCCAGCTGTTTGAGAGTGAGAGACTGGGTGAGTGTGCAAGAGTGTGTGTGTGTATGTTGAAGTAGATGATATCTGTCCTAGTCTAGACTTTTATTTTTCTCTTCAAAGGCAGGGTTTCTCTGTGTAGCCCTGGCTGTCCTGGAACTCACAGAGATCCACTTGCCTCTGCCTCCCAAGTGCTGGGATTAAAGATGTGAGCCACCACCACCAGCTTAGTCTAGACTTTTGATCCAGTGTAAGGTAGGTACCCTGTCTCACCACTCAATCCCCCTACTACAATCCCGCCATAACCCATAACTCCCCCCACACAGCTGAAGCCTCTGACCTAAGCTTAGGGTCATATTCCACAAGCTGAGCTGAGTGCCCCAGACCCTCCCAAACTGATCTGAGTCCTCCCTGGCACTCCCTCCCCTCCAAGCACAGGGTCATGCTCCAGGGTCCCCAGAACAAAGGAGAACCCAGCCTTCTCTGACTCCCCACTCCCAAGTGCAGAGCCATGCCTCAGACCCCCCAAAACAGGCCAGCCTCTGGGGACAGGATCCTAGAATCAAAGGATGGGGGCGGAGCCAGGCCTAAGACTACCGGAGTTCGGGCTTCTCCCCAAAGGTGAGGGGAAAGATTTCCACCACTTCATTGGCAGCCAGATCAGCCACCCGCAGCGACCGTGGCAGGAACTGGGGTGCAACGGAGAGCTGCAACAGCAACAGCCTTTAGTCCAGGTGCAGGGTTTCCTACCTCCCCAGCCCCCACCCCACCCCAGCCGGGATGCACTCTCAGAGCTACAGGCTCACCTTGTTGTGGGCCACGTAGAAGTGCTCTAGCTGGGTGAGAGACTCAAAGGCCTCATCAGGCAGGCCTGGTTGGGAGCACAGTGGGCAGTGAGTGAGGGGACCAGCATTTCTAAGTAGACCAGCTCTGCTCTGCCAGCTAGGGCTAGGGACTAACATAGGTTCCCAGGCGTTTGAGCACACACAGACACACAGACACACACATAAACTCACACACACACACACACACACACACA